>LFYR01000112.1:229904-283221 GCA_001185155.1 Zostera marina
AAAATTACATATATTGTAAAATTTATATAGTATATAAATATTGTGAAATTTATATATTAACCCTTAAAAAATATTGATATATTGTGAAAATTACACTTAACCCCCTATAAAAAATTTAATTACATATAGGTCCTTGGATATTTTCCAAATTTTAGGGGGGGCAATTGCCCTCCCTTGCCCCCCCTGGATACGCCCCTGATTGTAAGGTTTTTGTTAAGGATTTTATTTTCGTGTTTATTTCGCGTGGATGTATTTTTTTTGGTAAAGATTTTTGTTTTTCTTTGTGGGTTTCTCTGTATTATTCTTTTTTTTTTAATCAATCTTTGATTTTTTATTTGTTGTAGTTCTATTAGAAAATGTCTTCATCTAGTTCTGATGATGTTCCAAAAAAAAGCTTGTATAAAAACTTCTCAGCCTTATCATTCACCTCTAATGGTAATTTTTTTAAAATAAATATATTTTATTAAAATGTGTGAGTTTAGTATGATATTATGATTACTAGTAAGAAAATGGTGCTATTTTAGAGAACACAATATGGATAGAGCAAACATTATCATCAATAGTTTAATTTGATTGATGACATTGACTATAATTTCTCTTCTCCAATGCGGAATTTGTCACCCGAGCCAAATCAATTTATTCTATCCAAGCGAAAATCCAGTCCCGGTTAGATTTCAATATTATAGAATATTTTTCTTTGAATATCTTCCATGTTAGTTTGTCAATTTTATTTAATGGATGAATGAATGATGCGCTTCTGTCAGTTAAGGAACCGACGCCGATCGACTATGAAGCACTCTGAGAAGACGTCGATCAAATTCACCCGACCAGTGACCTGAATCGTGATATTGGGAACGACGACGATCTGGAATCATTAAACGACCACGAACCCGGTTCATTGGTGAGAACCCGATCTAAAAGACAAATGCACAAGCCGAACTGGATTAGGGATTTCATCACAAATTGAATCGATAAATCTCAATAGTTCTGGGAAATTTATTAAGTAGTCCTTCCAGATAAATATTGTTTCATTGAACTTTTAGGGTAACAAATCTATCAATTAAAATCGCTTTTTCCATCTAATTCCACCCAAACATCCGACGATAACCATCAAGTACGTTCTATCTGTAGAATCTAAATTGTTAACATAGGATTATATTTTTAATCACGTTAATTTAAACCTTAATTACAATCTTAATCCATAGGGTGAAATTCGTCAAGATTAGACCTAACTTCAAATTAGTCAATAAAATTATTTGAGTCAAAGATTTAAGTCTAAGTCAAAATCAAAATTAGAATTGGTACAATTGCTTTATACACCTTGATTATTATTAATTATTATCTCTAACAATTTATTCAAGGTACAACATTATACCATATGAACAAAATACTACTCACTATGAATCTTCTCAAGGGACAAAAACTAACTTGATGAATAGTAATCTATCACATCAAGAAGAAAGAAGAAAACATTCAAAGATAAGTTTTGGACTTTTGTAAAAAATCAAGAAGTCATCCATTGAAAATCTAAAGGTGGACAGGTGATTACCAAGTTTATAAATAGAGGGGTATTCCCCCCATTTTGCACAACCACACTCCAAGCATTCTAAAGAGCTTTCACTCCACATTTGAGTTCTCCAAAAGTATTATTTGCTTTCAAGCTTTTAAGCTTCCAAAAGTGCTCAAGTGTTCAAGCTTTCAAAAGTTCTCTAACTTCTTCTTCTATTCCTTTTGTTCATCTTAACAAATAAAAAGTTGTGTGCTTAATATTCCACTCCTCTAATCATCTCTTGTGTGTGTCCACTTTGGTTGAGAGGTTTTTCTCAATATCACCAAAGTGTGAGAAATTTTTTTTGAGCTCAACCATAAAGTTCTAAGTTTGGTTTTATAAAATTTCTGAAAAACTTTTAGGTTGAATCTACCTTAAAAGATTTTAAGGTTTTTAAGAGTTCCTTGATACTCTGAGGTTCTAACCTATCCGCAAAGGTTAGAAAGGTTTTTAAAAGTTTCTTGATACTTTAAGGTGCGAGTCTATCCGTAAAAGACTGGTTTCTAAGCGAAATTAGCCTAAATTTTAGAGAGGTTTTTAAGAGTTTCCTTGATACTCTAAGGTGTGAGTCTACCTGTAAAAGACGGGTTCCTAAGCGAAGTTAGCCTAAATCTTAAAGAGGTTTTTAAGAGTTTCCTTGATACTCTAAGGTGTGAGTCTACCCGTAAAAGACTGGTTCCTAATTAGCGAAGTTAGCATTAAAGTTTATAGAGGTTTCTAAGAGTTTTCTTGATACTCTAAGATTTTGTCATAACCTTTAGGCTAGTGAACTCCGATAGTTGTCGGGACTGGATTAGCCTTTGTTTGGGTGAACCAGTATAAATTCTCTTGTGTTACTCATTGTTAACTTTAGTATTTATTTAAAAAATAACTAAAGAACACTTAACAAAAAAGATCTCTCTTTCAGTTATCTGGTCAAAGAATAAAGGTTGACTACATTCCGCAAATCTCTTATCCAGTTATCTGGTCAATCTCTGAGGTTAAGTTTATTGCACAAATCTCGATCCAGTCATCTGGTCAAACGTTAGTTATTCAATTATACATCCAATTATCTGGTCAAGTAAATTAACGTTTATATTATTACTGTTGTTTAACCCGTGTTTATCAAGTGTTTACAGGTAATTCCGTTTTTATCCTGTATAAATCGAAAAAAAATTATTAATCCCCTTATAGCCTCGGATAACGATCCAACACCATCTCCGTCCCTCCGTCGATCAACTCGATTCTCAGCCAGTTATCATCGGGTCCAGGTCCTCTTCTCGTCGTTGCTCACCGAATTGAGCCCCATCCTTACTCAGCTTAACAACTATCGTTAGGAAGGCTAAACCTCAATATCAGAAGTTTACCTCCGCCGTTATCGGCTTCGGACACCCGTGGATTATTTCACGGATCTGAGGCACTCTCTTCGATCAGGTGAACTTGTTTCATTGGATCGATCCGATACACTTGTATCAATGAATTTTTTTTCTCTATATCCATATTGTTATAATAGCATTGCCATAGAAATCCAATAAGCGAATGAAGAAAATGAACTTCTTGTTGGATCGTGATCCGAGGCTAGAGGGGGGTTTAATAGCCTCTTTTCGGTTAATGCAAATTGTAGCGGAAGATCTCCAAAACACTCAAACAAATACAATATCTAATATGATAATAATATAATATTGGATTATTATAACTTTAGTAAGTATAATATTGTATTTTATAATATATCGTAATGCCTTCTCTTTTAAAGTTTACTATATTATATGAATACTAAGTCAACTTATCAAATATAATGTTTTATAAACAACTGTAGTATATGAATACTAAGTTATATTATAAACACACGTTATATTATAAATTAAAATATGTATATTATAAATGATCAGTTAACTAGACAGTAAGACAGAGACTTTAACTTGAATAATAGTACTTTATAAGCCAACTATAGTATATGAATACCAAGTTCTCTTATAAGCCCAAAAGTTATAATATAAGTTAAAGTATATAAATAATAAGATAACTGAATAATAAATTTAACTTGAAATAACCTCAGGTAATGACCAGATAACTAGATGAGGGATCTGCAAGAAAGTAGTCAACCTCAGTTTATGACTAGATAACTGGATGAGGGATCTCTTTGTTTCTTTTTAACTTGTTAGATTATTAAGAATAGAAAAACGAAAATAAAAGAAACACAAGAGAATTTATACTGGTTCGGTCTCAACCGACCTACATCCAGTCTCGTGATATACTCTCACGAAATTTACTTGCCTAAAGGTATTGGCAAAACCTACCAGAGTTTTTACTATAGGCTACAACGCTCAAGAACCTCACAAGTTCACCAAGTAAACTTATTTTCCTAAGTCTTTTATGGTAGACGTAGCACCTAAGAGTTTTACCAGGAAACTCTATAAAACCAACTTTGAATCATTGCAGATAGATTCAACCTAAGAGTTTTACCAGGAAACTCTATAAAACCAACCTAGAGCTTTTTGGTTCAGCTCAATAACCTTTATTATATTTTGGTGATTTTGAGAACAACCTCTCTCAACCAAAGTGGAATACACAAAGAAAAAGATGTAAGAGTTTTAGACAACACTTCTACTTAACTTAGATCACTCAAGAAGATTAGAAGAAGAAGTGTTTATATATAGGTAATTTCGCTCTTAACCTATATAAATCGAAAATAGACTATTATCTCCCCTTATAGCCTCGGATCACGATCCAACAACATGTTCATGTTCAGCTCTCCTTAGTTTCTAACATTTGATTTGAGTAGTTGGAACCTAGTTCTTACCCCATTGACTTCCTCAAGTAGATGGATGGTGGTTTCATCTTTATCTATGAATTGATTCACCCACTTTTTCTTGAAGAAACTAGCAGAAAAATGGATGGAGGTAAGACGATTTGAGGATCGATAGATAGAGTTTTGTTGAGAAAACCAGCTTCGAATACTTTGGAAAGCATCCTTGGAAAATGTCTTACACCTCTATAGTGTCTAGTGCATTTAGGCATGTTGATACAGTAGAATCTTTTTCATGATACAGTAGATAGCCACCAAGATGATGGTGGGAGGTTCCATTTCATTTCCAGCCATATAGGATAGAGATTGCATTGTATGATTTTGAGAAGGATAGAAGCTTCGGGAGTTAGCATGGATCTATGAATGTTTCCACAGTTACTCGGATTGAATCTGAGTGTTAATGTGATCCATAACAACTCCTTGGAACATTCGAATGGTAGGCTTTCAACAGTTTTGAAATCTTGTAGCTTGACACCTATATTTGGAAGTTGAGTCCACATGCCAAGGGATATGGATGATATGATGACAAACTCATTGTTTATCATGCCAGTGATGACTTGAGATCCTTCCTTGTTGCACTCGAAGTTGACATAGAATTGGGCTAGCTCCGACTTGTAGATCCTCACTTGATTGATTTTCTCAAGATAAGTGGTGAGGTCATTGTAGCTTAGTCATCCTTCCAAGACTTTGCAATTGAGTGCTCCAAAGTTGATCGGTTCTTCAAAGAGCATGCGTTGATCGATGATATGATCGTAGAAACCTACTCCAACCGGAGTTGCCCATGTTAGCTTCCCCTTGAATGTTTTTTGATGTGGGATATGTTTCACGTACCTTCCTCTTCTTGGATTGAGGATGATAGATAGGGCTTGGTGGTGGAGTTGGAGCTCTGTCACTGTTTTCCATTCACAATCGAGAACTTTTTCAATGATCATCATGAAGATGGAGAATTTAGTAGTGAATGAGAGGGTTTTGAATTTTGGAAGTGAATAACCCTTCTATTTATAGGTAAAGCTTGAGTTCTATGAGCTTAGGGTTTTAAAAACATATCTTTGCTTTAACCGCCAAGAATTTCTTGGAATAATGATGTTTTTAGATTATCATTCTCCCTATCTAGTAGACTTTTGGCTAGATTATATTGAGCACGGGTATCAAAAGATTTTTCTTAATTTTTCTTGAAATGAGATAATCGATCTTATACATGTATCTCGAGATTCACTTTAACACTAATAAGGAATCTTATTATTTCCTAAGTTGCGAGTAAGTATGGGTATAATTTTTAAAGTATTGAAATTACAAAGCATACATTTTGATGACCGTTGATTGTCTTGTTTGAAGTTTGACATTTGATGTTTGCTTTTCTTCAATAGTGACATATGCTCAAGATCTTACCCATCTTTTGAGAATTTTGATTTTAAATTCTAATTGTTCTTGTAAAAGTAGACATTTACTTTATTTTTGACACTTCATGCTTGTCCATTTCGATAAAAAAAAGATTTTAAAGGATTTTTACTTTTAGCATTTTAACATCATGCATGAGTTGATCTCCTTCTTTCAAGCATGTAAATGATGATTTTTTATTTTAAACATAATATCTTAAACATGGAAGAGTCTATATGTAGAAATTTCTTGGTTTATGATCCATGCAAAATAATTATCCATGTGGTGCAACATATAAGAATTACGAATTTGACCTGAGGCATAGCATGCATGGATTTAATTTAATTTATCATGACACATATATAGATTTAACTTTAACCAAGATATTTTGACTCGTACAAGTTTTAAATTCTAATCATGATCATGCAATTTTATTTTATTATGATTTTATTTATCATGCATGCATGAGTGCAATACTCAACAAATATAAGTTTGATTTAGCATATAAGTGTTGATTTTCTTAATCTATTCATAACATGCAACTTGTAGATAACATGAGTCAATTAATCATGCATGAATGCAACACTTCAAGAATCATAAGTTTGGTTTAGTCATAGTATGCATAGGGTTTTAATTTTATCATGGCATATATATGTATTGATTCAATTTATTTAACCAAGCTATTTCGAATCATACTCATGCAATTCGACTTGATTAATTTAATCATGGTCATGTAATTTCATATATATATTTGACTATAATTTTCATAGGTCAAATATATATATAGATTCTAAATTTTTCCAGCATTACCCCTGACTACTATTGTACCTTTGTCAGCGAGCTTGAATTTTTGAATTGTAGACAACATGACTACTTTGTTGAGTAGAGTTAAATTTCCTGTCATGTGTCTTGTGCTGTCGAACAATCATTTCAAGGTCTGATTTACCTGTATTGGTCAGATGATCTTTTGGTACCCATACTAGGTTGGGTCTAGATGGATTAGCAGTTTTAAGCAATTTATATTTAATTAACTCATCTTTAGTCATCCATTTTTGTTTTAAGCATGCAGTTGTAGGGGGTGAGTGAGATTTTACTCTATTCTTATGACTAGATTCCCTAACAAAATGTTTATTATATTTAACAGAGGAATCTATAGTTTTTTTATTATTTTCAACATCAAAACCTAAACCAAATTTCTTTTGGTCAGACCTTGGGTTGTTAATCATGTTGTTCAACTTGGTTGAACTATCAAAGTATTTTTGAAAAATAATATTTTTATCAATTAAATCTTTATACTCGACTTGCATGGCATTTATTGCTATCTTAGAAGAGTTATCATGATCATGCAAAGCTAATTTTTCTTTAAACATCTTAATTTCATTTACTTTTTCAGATAAGGTGATACTTGAAGTAATTTCAATTTCTTTGATTTTTTCTTCTAAGATTTGGATATTATCATGATATTCAAGTTTAGATTTATTAGCAGATAATTCCAATTCATTTATCTTAGATTCTAGGAATTCATGATTTTCAAAGTTAGATTCCTCAGATTCAAGATGATCAAGAAGTAACATGATCGATATTTTGTTCTTTTAGTTGCTTATTAATTTTATCATATTTTTCTAGTTTTAGTTGTGTACTAGAATTTGTTTCTTCTAACATCATGCATTTATTTTCTAGTTCTTCTTTGTTACTGGATTCAGTTTCATGCATGCATTTTAAAGATCTATATTTTCTTTTAGCACTCTGATAAATCTCACTTAGATTTAAATAAGCTTCTTCTAAGGAATTAAAATTTGGGCTAAAAGAATTTACCTCGTTGTCGTTTTCCAGAGCCATGAGACAATCATCTTGCTCAGATTTAGAGTCAGTCCACAATGTTTGATGAGCTCCTTCCTTAGATTTTAGCAAGGGACAGTCAGGTTTGATATGACCTACTTTGTTCAATTGTAGAAGATGGACTCCTTATCGATCCTTGCTTGATGATTCCTTCTCAGATGAATTTCTGTTTATGTATTCTAACTTTGATCTTCTTTCATGTCTGTGGTCCTTACCTTTTGAGTCTCTCTTTTTCAGAATGTAGTTTCAGATCTTGTTTGTGATCAAGGCCAATTCATCATCTGAGAAATCATTGTTTGATTGGCTTCTAAGGGCTATGTGGATAATTTATTTGTTTATTACTGTATTATGTTGTAAGAACAATTATCGTATAGGTAAAAAAAATTTAGATTACATATTGCCGAGCACAACTGGGCAAGTTTTTTTCGAAATGTCTTATTTGACAGGATGAAGAAATGCAACGACAGCGTTCTGTGTCGCAAGAGAACCAACGAGCCTTTCAAAGTCTACATAAACGGCTGCGTAGTGTGTTTAATGGTAAATTTTGAATATTTATTTTTACTATTTAAATTCATTTAATGAATATGTATCCATTTAGGTATGGCTTTTCAAACATATTTTGGTTGCTAGCTCAAATGAAGAAGTTGTGGCTAACGAACCCTATTTTAAGAAAAAATGGGATGGAAAATTAACCTATTTGAAAGAGAAGCTCGATCATCTCACTGATTCGGAGGTAATTTTATTCCTGAAGATTTGTCATAGAAAGTGTTTTAGTTGTGCTAACATATTGCTTATATGTGTTAAAATAAGTATTGAGTATGATTTTAAAAAAAAAAAATGAAAATTATTATTTGTTAGGTTTTTATTGAAGATATCTCTTTTGAAAAGAGAATAAATCTGATATATGTACATATGTCTGACCCAAACTGGCTCATCTTCCTCGGCAAGTCAGAATGGATCTCCTTCGGACAACAATTCAGTAGAACAAGATGTTCGTTCTTTTGCTGATGACCAGGATGACTCTGAGAAAAGAAGATAGCTTAAAGGGAAATCGGTCATGATTTATGATTCTAAAAAAAAAAGTCCCCCAATCTTCAATGCAGGTCAGATCTCTTATATTGAAAAGAAGAGAGAAACAGAAACAGGAGGTTGCGTCAAAAAAATTTGAGATTTTTAAGGAGCCAAAATTGAAGATTCATAAAAAAGTGGTAAAAAGGATAATGACACATTCGACGGAGAGAGAGAGAAATTTTAGTTAGGTTATAGTTACCCATGTCAAAGTTATAGTTAGGAATGAAGGGTCAAGATGTGACATAAAAAAATAAAAGGTTAAGATTGAGTTTTCATATGAGAAAAGGAAATAAGGGTTCTTATCTCATATTTTTTGTATCTCTCATTATAGACCAATTTACGACGGATCGGATCTCTAATGGATCCTTATTGGATCTGGATCCAATTACATTACGCAATAACTAAATATTACTGATTCAAACAAATTAACCAAATAATTTATTGAGCTTACTATTCTTATTCTTCTTCTTCCCTTGAGATTTATCATTTGTTATTCCGAGGTCCCGTTCTCGTTCTGCCATCATCGCCGTCGATCTTGACCGTCGAAACATGCATGTAATGTGGACCTTCAATGGGACTAGTAGCCCTTAGAGTCGGTTGCTTTGGTTGTAGCGGCTCTACTATGGTCGTCGGTGCTATCACCGATGATGGTTGAGGTTCTATTTCGGAAATTTCAGTCTTGTTCTGGTGTTTTTGGCGTCTTCGATGCGTCAATTTTATGCAGTCATCAGATGCTAATTGTTGACGAAGAGACTTGTTTTGCTTAATCACTGTAGGATGATTAGTGGTGACGGAGAAAGTCATCAGTCGATCAAACAACTCCGTTTCACCGGTTGAAGACAGACCTTTAAGCTTCTTTTCGATGTTAAAGATGGTTCTTTGGCACTCTGCGAGCTTCGTCGTAGCTTCCATAGTCGCCGGCGATTTCTGAAATCATCAGAAATAGTTTCTGAGCGATATATCTATCGATTGGGTGTAATATTAAAAACGGTATGACTACCTACCATTATGAATTTCTTCTGCCATTCCTCCACCTTGGATTTCGACATTTGCGTTGAGATAACACTGTAGGTAATAATGAAGTAAATGAACGTAATTAATTAAGAATTATATGATTAAGTACCTTTCTAATTGTAGTTGTAATTCTAGACAAGTAGCTTCTAGTTCTTCACAGAAATTATTTTTATCTTCTAAAGCGATCTCTAAGTAGTTGTTCTTCTGAGAAAACTCCGTGAGTTGGCCATGGAGATCTTCATTCATCATCCTTTGCTTCTCAATTTGATCCTCCAGATGTTTGTTCTGACTGTTCAACTTCACAACCTCAAACTGTAAGGCTGAAACAGTATTCTCCAGTTCCATAATGTGAGTGATGGAGCTGGTTATGTTCTTGCCTTTGATCTGATCTTCCATGTCGAGAAAATCATCCATTAAATCCAATCCTACATTATTCAGTAACATGTTTGATGTTGAAGGTTGATCAGGATGAGGCGGTGCATTTCCCTTTCCCATATTCATTTCTTCATATTCTACATCTTTTTCAAGAACACAGGTACTGATCTTATGAAGCTTTTTCGAATCCAATCTGTTCATGAAAACCCCTAGCTGATTTTCTTCCACTTTCACCTTCTCCCTCCGCAAATGTTGATTTAAACCATAATTCTCATCACTTAAGATAGCAACCTTTTGCTTAAGACCCTCTAATTCATACCCCCAAGAATCAAGCTTCCCTTCTGTAACACCAACATCCACCTTATTCTTCCGAGTTTCAGATTCTACCACGGCAGGACTTTGGAAGCTTGAGTTTCCTAAATTAATAGCTTCTTTGGCAATATGACTGGGTTGGCTTTGATTTCTTATATTCTCCACCTTACATATTTAGAACCAGAATAGTTAAGAACATATATATGTACATGCATACCTTAATTGATCACTCACTCAGTTACGTAGGTAGAATGTAGAAGAATTCAAACTACCAATATTTAAGTTAATTACATACCTCTTGGTCTGAGCCTGAGAGAGATGAAGTCTTCTCGGAAGATTTTTTCTTCCATGGCCATGCTTTAAATTCCATAGCCGGAGCCCGGAGAAGAAAGCTAGTGATCACAGAAGTAAGTAGGTGAAAAGAGTAATGAGATCATTCGACTGTTTACACTGATCTATCTAGCCACGTTATAGTAAATACAAACATCTGACTACAATAAAAATTAGATGATTATAAATACTGCGTTTTTGTTCAGATCTTTAAAACACAAGTTTGAAATCTTGCCGACTTACGCACCTTGCACCCCATGAATCGATGTATCCATGGCCCATCATCATGAGGGTGTAGTTATTGCTCTGACTGGCTGTAGGTAATTGTCTACAAGACATACTGTAACTCGATCTGTAACAAGTACTGTAAGATTGGGTGTAGGCTGTACTGCAGCTTTACTTATGTTAGATGAGATAATGATAAGATATAAAATCTGATACCACTGATAATATCGGAATGCAAGTGGGGGATAGACCTTATAATTAGAGGTGCTTCGGATGCCACTGATAATCTCTCAAGCTCAGATCAAGGATATCCTAAGCGCAAGCAACGGAGATCTACTCCTGAAATCAAGACTTAGTCCTTCCGGGAATTGCTGTTAAGCTAGCTGGCAGGATGCTTAATATTTGATGAAGATGAGACGGCGGACAGGGATGGTACTTAACTAAGGTCGGAATGGCCGTTGCTGGGTGATTGGACAGCAAAACGAAAACTTTCTTTAATTGATACATTGATAAAATATTTTATACCTAATTACATCCTTTATAGTCAGGACGGAATTGAAATTTAAAACAAACTTAAAGGTCTGAATGTAAAAGCCCTTTCTTAAAAGATTTAATTAAATCTAGCTATCATGAGCTGGACCCATTATGTAATTCTTAGACCAAACATGTGCTGACCACGCGAATCGGTCTAGGGTTATTCAAACCGGCAACTGTCCAGCAAGTCTCCGGTTATATCTCCAGTCTCCGGCAGCTCTGCATCAAAATCTCAACCATTAAATCATTTTCAAATAACAAGTATATATTCACAAATCTAAAGGTAAAAATTAAACAGATAGATCGATGATGTTATACCTTAATAATTATCTCATCTAAGTCTCTTTACACCGTTTTGGATGTCATACATAAGTTAGTTGTAAGTGTATAACATAATTGGATGTCGTAAGTTTTAAATACATTACATAATTAAAATCATTAGATGTCAATCGTTGAATATTTTTGTATAACAACACAAATAAGAGTGTCACTCTTGAATATTTCTCATGTTTATGTTTATTGACATTTGACATCCAGTTGATATAGATTCTATTCTTTTGCTGCTAACACAGCAATTATTATTTTAATGTTATCTATCTTTGCTAGGAACAAATGTTTCATGGAATGAAAGAAGATACAAACGGAGGTGTAAGAAGGGGAATGAACAGTTTGCATTGCTCCAATGGGATGCATTACTGATGCTCATCAACGACGATGGCGGGGGTTAGCTCCGGCTTACCAACGGGCAACTAGGTAGGTTATTAGGCAGGTAATTAGTTATGTTATAAACTTAAACTCTTTTATTTAATACCAAAGTAATCTTAACAAACAAACAAAAATGTTTCATGTAAGTCATGACTAATGATAAAAAAAACATCACTCATTCAAGACTTTCTTTATCAAAAATTCAAAATACAAAATTATCAATATACAAAACATAAAAAAAAGCTAAACGATAATAAAAAATTTGGTTGGAAGTTTGAACTTGATTTTTTTATTCCTAGGGCTTTCACCATAGCTCATTTTAAAAAAAAAGCTTTAAATAGTCTACTCAGGAGCAAAAGATATGTGTTGACTTCAATGTGTGAATGTGTGATCCATACCTCCATTTATTTTGTTGTTTGTTAGATGGTGAATTTTTTATGTTAAAATTAGATCTAATATTTCATTAGTAAAAATCAAAAAGAAAAATATCATAATGAATTTGAAAAAGCGAACAAAAGTGTCTGGCATGCTTGTGCTTCCTCTAGACACTCTAAGCTTGTTTGCTCACCAGTCCTGTCTTCCCAAGGCCCATAAAATGACCTGCAATGAAAAAGAAAAAATCTGGGATTAAAATATGTTGTAACTCAACAAGCTTTTATTCAGTCAACAAATCCTAAACATTTACCATCTCCAATTAGCATTAACTTCAGCTGGGCATCGTATCTTTGAGCACAACTCTCCGGATAATAGATCCTTAACTTTTCAAATAAAGAGGGTAATATATCAATATGTTTATAAATTGAAATGGTAGATACATGGAAGCTGAGATACGATATGAATGCAGTCAACTATGTTGAACAACAAATTATTAAATGACATTATTTGTTTGAAATGCTAAATTTTATTGATTTAATGAAAAGCAAAATAACAAATGAACGGAAAAATTACACAGCTTTTTCGAACTCTAATTTTAACGATTTGAAAAGCACGGCTAGGCTTCTGGTGCAGGAAGAGTTATGCTTTTTTATTAGTGATATATCATATCATATATGATATATATATGATCATATCATATCATAGATACGATACTAATTAGTGATATGATATATGTTATTGTAGTATTAAGTTGTATATATATGATACTCATTGTGAATGAAAAGGGATTGAGTATCTCTCCCACTTATTTACATCTCTGATATGGTATCAGTTTGTTAGAAAGAGAGCTTCCTCGATCCTAGATTTTCTCCTCAACAGCCCTTCATTTTCTTGAATTCCGCTGCAATGGAGGACGGCATTGTTGATAGGAGTGGAGTTGCAAATTCAGATGCTTCCAAGATAGTTTTCATCAAGCATCTGAAGACTGTGACGCTGGACCGCTCAAACTTCTTCGCTTGGCGCACACAATTCGTCGTCATCTTGCGAGGACATGAGCTGCTGGATTTGATCCAAAGATGGCTAATTATATGTATCATATCACTAATTTCTTCAAATTCAAGCTCTAGAGATGAGTTCTCAATTTCAAAATCAGTAAAATTAACTGATTATGAGAGGCGCCCCTTCACTAGAGGAGCTGCAGGGATTAAGAAGCCTAATCCTAGGTATGCACTGTCTATATTAGCTTCTGAAATTTCAGATTCATTTTCAGTCAAGCAAGCTTTGGAGAATGAAAGATGGAAATCAGCTATGAAGAAAGAATATGATGCGCTCGTTAATAATGGCACATGGGAGTTGGTACCAAGGATGCCAACAGACAATGTGATTAATTCTATATGGTTGTTTAAAGTCAAAAAAAAAACAGATGGCAATGTGGACAGATTGAAGGCAAGGCTAGTGGCAAATGGGAGTGATCAGATTGAAGGCAGAGATTACAATGAGACATTCAGTCCAGTTGTAAAATCTGTATCTATTTGTGCAGTCAAATTGAAACTATTGCAGTCTCAAGAGGTTGGAAACTTAATCAAATTGACATAGGTAATGCATTTTTACATGGTCAATTGGAAGAGAGGATTTTAATGCGTCAACCTATAGGCTTTATGGATGAATCATGTCCAAATCACGTCTGCCTATTGAAGAAAGCTATCTATGGTCTCAAACAATCTTCAAGGATGTGATTTCGCAGACTAAAAATGGTGCTGAATCTAATGGGTTTTATACCAAGCCAATCTGATCCCTCATTGTTTGTGCACTTAGGAGCAACTCATTTGGCTGCCAATCCGGTTTATCACTCCAAATAAAAACCAATACAAAAGTGGGAATTTTTTTGAGTTGGATGTCCAGCAAAATTTCTGTTGACAGTTCTCATCCAACTCAAAAAAATTCCTACTTTTGTCTTGTAGTTTACAAGAAAAAAAGAGGGTTCAGAATAAAAAAAAGCTTTCATATTTAATTATGCTTTCCTACCTCAGTACCACTTAGTGTTGCCTATTAAAGGAAGAAGAATCAACGTAAAATGTGTAAAGAAACAAGTGTTTACCATCAGTGTTCTGGTTGTCATTGGGAAACAACAAGCAAAGAGCAAAGACTATGGAAGGGAGAAGGGTCGATTCCATTGCAAACAGCTGGCAAAGGTATAAAATTAAAGAAGACAAAGCCCGATTAATGTTAAAGTCTGCATCCTTGCTTTCATAATCTTCTATCTTCTCCATTATCGTATTTTGAACAAGTGTTCGGAGGTTTTCTTCCTTTCTTTGCAAAGATAAATTTGTTTCAGGCTTTCGACTAGAAATGAATCCCATAATAACTGATGCAGTAATCCAACGTAAAAGCTTATGAGGATATGATTCATCATTCTTCGAACTCGCAGACTTTTCATCACGTAAATGAACTTTTCCACAATGTGATATCAAAGTATAGGAAATGGCCTGGAAAACTAACTTTGCTAGTTTTGCTTTATCCTGCAAAACAGAGTAACCCACAATAACAAAATGATATATTTACCCAAAAAAGCAACAAGACGGTATAGAGCAGAAAAAATATTAATTTGTCAGAGAGCTAGACTCCTAGGAATCTGACAGTTTTACAGACAATGATATGTATTCAACTTTGCAAGACATCTTAAACAGACAGTGTGCTTTAAATTATTAGCTATAGTCCTATACAAAAGATAAGAAAGAGATGGAAATTATTTGCAATCAACGCAACAATAAATAGTAAGTGAACAAAACATTAAATTATTTATAAAATATGCAATGATGTGGCATTATTATAGTGAAAAAATGAAACAAAACTAGAGAATACAATGTATACCGTTGAAAAAATGATAGATGGAGGTGTGCACATTAGCAAGGTTCTTAGTCCTAGTTCATAAGTCTCATTGAACATTGTATGCCTGAGTTCTTTGTCCATGACTTGGTAACATTGAAATAGTGTATCAAGTGACACAGTAAAATGAGAGATGTAAACTTTTCTTTTTTGTGAAATCTTTAAAGTTGAAGAAATAACATCAAAAATAGAATTGATTAATCTGATGCTTTCCTTCAATATTCCCAGAGAACTAACAAGAAGATTAAGAAGATAAGAAGAAACTTCTGACAGCTGCTCAAGTGCTTCATTTTTCAACCATTCAGTGATAGTTCTTAAAGACAGCACTACAAGGATTACCTAGTGTCAACATTTAAAAAAAATGAAAATGATAAAAGATGAATATTAACAAGAACAAGAAATGGTCAAAAGTTCCCTGGGTAGTAATTGAAGCAATTGAAATTGACCAATAAGCTATTAAAAAACAAGATCTGCATACCAACATATGCAATCACATAATTTTTACATTTTTAAATATACCTTTTTTTTATAGAATTAAAGATTTTCATTATGAAAATGAAGCGCAGTGCTCAGAGTTGCAAATTTGAAAAAAGAGATGGATAAAGGGAGATGGGTTTTGGCCCATCAACACTTTCCTATATAGCTTACAAGTTACAACTAGTTATTAACTAGTTATATAGCCTCAAGAGATAGGTCTCCCAAACTTGCATGGTGTCTTTCTCTAATTGGAAAATGTACAAAGTAAGTTTCGAACCCTGGACCTCAGAAACCTTAATAGTTCCTAAGACAAATGAGCCAACCTTAATAATTCCTCAGAATTTCCGGCCCTGCATAACAAGCATTGGTTGATTTTCCCTTTGGAGTCTAAAATATCTTTCCATTGGGCAGAGTCAATGGAGTGTTTAGGGCTAATGTTGTTGAGAGCCCTGGCTTTGGTGTATCTTCTCTACATCCATTGTGTAAAGATAGATTGCTTACCCCATATTGTAACTACTTTTTTAATAGGGGCAGCAGAGGCTATCATTTGGAGGATTCTAACCCCTAATCCTCCCTCCTCCGTAGGTAGAATCATTAATAACCATGATATCCCTCTCCTTCCATCCCAAATGAACTGGTAGGCCATCCTTTGAATTTACTTTTTTGTGGACAGAGGAAGGTAGGCCGATGCCTTGGGCCCATTAGGTGTATTTTCCAGCTAGTATCCAGTTTACTAGTTGGATTCTACCTCCATAGAAGAGGCATTTACCGCTCCATTTAGCTAGCAAGTCTTCTATGGATTATATTAGCCTCCAACATTGGTTGTATGATTTCTTATTCCTTGTTATGGGGAGGCCTAGATAAACTATGGGGAGTTTAGAAACTAGGAAATCAAGGATCTGTTGGAGTTCTGTGGAATCTTCACATATCTTGGAGAAGGTGATAGAACTTTTTTGAGGGTTGATCATTAGGCCTGTGAAGGCTGAGAAAGTCTCTAATATGCTTTTAACGGCCTTTAGAATTTATGATTATCTTTAGAGAAGAGCAGGATATCATTTGCATACATTAAGTGAGTTACGGATGTCGCTCCATTGACTATATATGAGTCATCTTTCTTTTACCTCCTTTTCAATTAGTGTACTTAGTATATCCATCACCATGTCAAAGAGAATGGTGGAGAGAAGGTCTCCTTGTCTAATACCTCTTTGACTCTTGAATGGAGGGGTGGGGGTGCCGCTCCATTGACTATATACGAGTCATATTTCCTTTCTTCTACCTCCTTTTCAATTAGTGTACTTAGTATATCCATCACCATGTCAAAGAGAATGGTGGAGAGAGGGTCTTCTTGCCTAATGCCTCTTTGATTCTTGAATGGAGGGGTGGAGGTGCCTTCAACTAATACTGAGAAGGAAGCTGAGGAGATACAGTTACAGATTATCTTACAAAATAGGTTGGAGAAGCCATAGTTCGAAAAAGCGGAAAGCGCTCCCAATTTCCAGGGAGCGCTTTTTTAGCTTTAACCGCTTTAGCGTCGCTTAAAGCGGTTAAAGCGGTTTAGCTATATATAACCCTAAATAGCTAAAGTGGTTATCTTAGCTAAATATAAACAGATATATCTTTAGCTATTTAGCTAAAGCGGTTAAAGCTTTAACTTCCCATTAATAGACACGTATTATTTAGCTAAAGCGGTTATATCTTTAGCTATCTTTAACTTCCCATTAATAGACACGTATTATTTTTATCTCATAGATCTGTCAAATAAGATAAATAACACGTGTATGAGATAAATAAATACCTCATTAATGGTCCAAAAAACACATTATAACATTCTGGAATAAAGCGTTTGGCAAAGCGGTCCAAAAAAACCGCTTTGCCGCTATTTTCGCTTAAAGCGACGCTTAAGCGTCGCTTTTTGAACTATGGGAGAAGCCATGCGCTTGTAATGTGGCAATTAGGGCCTCCCACCTCATCGTGTTAAAGCTTTCCTTAGGTCAATGTTGATACAACAGCTCTTGGGTGCTCATTTTTTCTGCAAAACCGATAAAACATCTCATCAGCCAATATGGTGTTGTCAGAGATGTTTCTTCCTTGTATAAAAGCAACTTGGTTGGCTGATATCAATTCACTTGAGACCTTTGATATTCTATCCGCTAATAGTTTGCTAATTATCAGAGGCGAATCGAAGATTGTGTCTCATGATTGGTCACAGCACCTGAAGTCAGCATCATCCATGAAAACCGTTGAAAAGATAGTTCCCTTGAACTGATGATCTGAAATTTTCCTTTCGCAAACTATTTGTTTAATTGACCTTATAACCGACCACTTAATTGGCCAATTAAACAGTCTCCACACTTGTAAGTTGTAACTTCCAATTACATTAAGCCTCCATACCTAATGGGAATCCGAGAAGTTTGTTGGAAGGAAGTTCAACTCTGCCAAGGATCTCCAACCCTAATAACAGAGCATTATAGAATTCTATTGAACAGAGGGGTGGGTGAAAAAACCTAGTGTGGCTTGTGTGGCTTGAGCCATCTTTTGAATTTTTCGGTGTGATCTTTCTCATCTTTCTCTGAGAAAATCCCACCCATCTTTCGGTGTTGGGTAGCCTCAATGCAATATATCCTCCCTTACAGAAGTTCCAAAGTAGGCATGTGGATGGAGCTTTGGCGAGAGGAGTCTTGACAGAGTGGTATCTTGGGTGGGTAGAAAGTGGATGTTGAAGATCACTCCAAAAAACTATAATCTAAAAATATACTTTCTACTTAGGCCATAACTTTCTACTCAGTAGGCCTCCCTGAGATAGTCCTTAAGGAGGTCATTAAAGACATCAGTCTCTCCTTTGATCCGGAGTGTTACAAGAAGAGTTGTTGTCATCCTTTGGAGACATCTATGATGGAAGTATGGAAGGAGACCAACCTCCTAAGGCAGTGTATCTAGTTACTGTATAACTAGAATACATAGCTAATGGGAGAGAGTCAATGAGCTTCTTGTTCATTTCTTTTTACTTCTGTTTTTTATTTCTATACTTTATGTAAGTTGGGCATTGCCTTTTTTCTTAATGAAATTTAATTGCTTTAAAAAAAAAACTCTTCATCAGTCAACTAAATGTCGAGTCAATTTCATGCGCACTCTTAGACGAGCATACGACCAAGCACATTCAGATGATGGTCCGGATTAGGCGCCTAACCATTTAATGGTTTAAAAAAACTATTTCCCATTTCCTTATTCTCTCCAGCAGCCACCACCACCCATTCCTCCACAAACCTCCAGCAATTATCAGAACATCTCCAACGACCCTCCAGCAAGCTCCAACATTCCACCTTGGTACCTTCTTCACTTCTCTACTGACTACTCCAAACCTTCCCATATGTTTCATGTGATGCCTAGTTGCCCCAGACGGTCATGCGTCAGAGGCTCCATTGCATGAGTGCATGACTGCATGTAAAAGCTTGGGAACAAAATGATCAATATAATTAATGGGGACAACCAGATCATTTTTTATTAAGAAATGAGGAAAATGATTAAATGAGTCAACAAATTATTTAGTGATCAAGAATAAATGTGTAGAGATTTCCAATGAAATAAACTGTAAACTTACCTCCAAAATAATTTCTAATTGTTTGATGGAAATTCCCTTCTCATCACCCAAGAGCATCTTACCATGCAATACTAAATCAGAAAATAACCACGAAATAAGACCACCATCCATGACCAAACGGCAAGCTAATTTATGCAACTTTACAGATTTCTTCAATATCTGAAGCAAAAAAAGTACATTGCATTATTTGTTTAAAGATAAATACATTGGATTGAAGGCTAAGTATAATGTTTTTTGAAAATGGTAAATTTTTTTATGGTTGTTTAGAAACAGTGTATTAGGCCTAGGGTTTAAAAAATATTGAGGAACTATGCAAGACTGCCATGATCAGGAAGTTGTGGAAAATACTGGACTCACTTGAGATGAATTAGTCTGGAAAAATGGATGAGAATGCAGTACATTAAAAAATAAGAACAGGCCTTGGAAGATGATTCAGAGACCTAAGACGAACTCTTATATTTTGAGGGAAACGATTAATAACAAAAGGTCGATATAATAATGTTGCAGGCAGAATTTTAATATGAAATGGCAGTAAGGTAAGGAAAACCTTCTATCAAAGTTATCCAAGAAAACATGGGGGAGAAATTATTATTTTTGTTCTAGTATTAAAGGGAAGAAATAAGAATTGGCACAAAGTTGGACAGCATCATAGAAAAAACAGAATAAGAGGGTACGAGGATGACCTAAAAGATGGAATATCGTCTCACGGAAATGTCGAGAATCAAATAGGATAACATTACCACTTTTGCTAAGCTCGTAGTTTTTTAGGCATCCAGATGCAAAGACGATAAGAAAGTGAGTCTAGCTTCCTAAAGAGAGTAGGTGGATACTTGCTGGTATCCGGAAAACAATGGTTTCAAAGGTGTTAGATATCTTAACTGAGTGATGTTACGGATTTAATTACTTATGTAAAAAACTAAAAATTGACTTTTGCTAAAAAATGAAGATAAATACCTGAAGAATAAGAATTTTTGATTCTGCATCTGAAAGAGAAGATACATAAAAGATCAGCAAATATTCAATGACAAAGCCAATCATAAGAATTTGGGCATCATCATCTTGATTTAGTCCAGCATATATCAACTGCAGAATCCACAAGCGCACTCTTCTAGAATTGAAAGAGCTTTCCTTAACTGACTGCTTAAAGAAAGTATCAAATAAAGGGATTTTCTGTACAAACATATGAGCAAATTGCTACGTTAGAGAACGAGGAATTAAGGATAAATTAAATACAAAATTGGTAAAACTCTATTTATAAAGATATTAGAAACATTAGGGTGTCAAATAAAGCCCGGCTCGGGCTCACGAGCCCAACGAGCCGAGCCCGAGCCCAATCCTCAAGCTCGTTAAGCTCGATGGACTCGGTAAGGAGTATAAAAAACAAAAAAAAATATTATATTTAGAGAGAATAGAGGTATAGCATAGTTGGTAAAAGGTTTGTTTAGTATTTGAGAGGTCATGGGTTCAATCCCCCATGCCTCCAAATAATTATTTCTTTTAATTCGAGCCCTAGTCCGAGCCTGACATTTCTTAAAACGAGCCGAGCCCGAGCTCGGCAAAAACCAGGCTCGGCGAGCTCGAGCCTGGATAGTTCCTTAACGAGCCCGGCTCTATAAGCAAAAGCTCGGCTCGTTTGACACCTTAAGAAGCATAGTTCAAAAAAGCGAAAAGCGCTTCTTCCGCTTTTCAAGAAGAGCTTTTTCGCTCTGAGAGCTTTAGCGCGCTTTAAACGCTATAATATTTGTAAAATCTATAGAAAAATAGTAATATTCTGTAAAAATACATATAATCCTATATAAATACACATAAAATCTATAGAAAATTAAAAATACCTTATAAAATCACATGTAATATAACATTAAATATTATTTTCATATAACTAAAATTAAATCCAACTAAAATCTGAAAGTGGGGTAAGAGTTTTTAATTTAAGTTAGAATAGAGTAGTAGAACAGGAAAATAAGTGTATTAAGTAAAAATATTATTAAATAATAGGTGTATAATTGGGTAATTGTGCGAATTTTTACCCGAACCCGCTCTAGGAAAAGCGCTCCACCAAGAGAGCTTTAGCGCGCATCAAGTGTGCTTAAAGAGGCGCTTTCAAAACTATGATTAGAAGAGGTCGTCAAGCCTAAATAATACAATGATTAAACTCATTGTCCTTATCCTTAAAAGTTAAAAGGCATGGTTTTTTAGGCACTCGCATATGCAAGTAATGCCAAAGCCAGTTTCACACCTGTTATTAGATATGGAGCTCTGAGCGGATCCATGTTGAGTTTCTGTTCTTTGAATCTCCTTACAGAGAATTTCAAGAAGTCATTGTCCCTATCCTTAAAAAGCATGGTTTTTTAGGCACTTGCATATGTGAGTAATGCCAAAGCCAGTTTCACACCTATTAGTAGATATTGAGCTCTGAGCGGATCCATGTTGAATTTCTGTTTTTTGGATCTCCTTACAGAGGATTTAAGGAAGTATGTGTGTTATTTTGGATTGTGTTTCTCTTCCTCCAGAGGTGCCACCACTTCCTCAAATCTAAAGTTATCGATTCTCCACCTGACCCAAATGCCTTTTTCTAGTGGGTCAGGTTCTGTTGAGGTGGACCATGGAGGTGCTATAGCATGCTATATCCCCATAGCGTGGGTAGCCGACGCTACGCGCTCTGGCGCAACTCAAACCTTGGGGATGGCTAGGGTTTCGCTAATCTTTTCGAGAGAGCAACTTTGTTTTAGTGCAATCCATTAGCCTACCTACATCCGATTCTTTTGATATGAGAGGCAGATGCAGAAGCATCAAAGTTCCTAATCCCTAACCCTAGTGTACTATTCTAGAGAGAATAATCCTAATTTATAATCCCTAATTCTCATAATCCTTAGTGAGGGTCTCTAGAGATCTTAGAGTATGCTGCTTCGGCCTTTGTTCCTTTTGGACCAGATATGTCGAGCAAGGCACCCCTAGGACATTCCATAACATAGTCCAAAGAGGGGTGTGTTAAGTGAGTTTCTGGCAAGCTTCAATCAAATCACCTAGTCTAATGCATGGACTGATCAAAGAGGGAATGAGAGAGTTTGTTAACTTCCAAAAGTAGTAGTTGAGAATCCCAACCAATCAGAGAAGAATGGTTTTGGTGCATGGAGAAATAAAGAATAGGTGGGCTCCAGATTCATCTTGTGTATTCCAATAGATAATCTTCTCGTGAGAAAAATCTTTCTCGT
This sequence comes from Zostera marina, assembly GCA_001185155.1. Classification (NCBI taxonomy): domain Eukaryota; kingdom Viridiplantae; phylum Streptophyta; class Magnoliopsida; order Alismatales; family Zosteraceae; genus Zostera; species Zostera marina. The sequence goes on from LFYR01000112.1 coordinate 252,569, forward strand.
CGAACTTTTCTATTCCCAGTTCCCGTCCCCTACCATTGTTGCATACTCGCATGTCACCGACCAATCTGTAATGGTAAAGATAAAAATCGTGTATCAAGAAGCAGAGAGAATGCAGAAACCTAAAATGGACAAACATTTTATCGTGGTTCTGCCAGAAAATACCTAATACATGAGTGTTGATTGGTGGCGAAACTTTGAAAGTGAACAAGATGAAAGTTAGATTACAAAAACTTTCGGATCTTGAAGTGTTGAGTAGCTCAACATGTAGAGGATTTCCAAACATTCCTAGAAGGTCACCTATTATAACCCATTGGAAGAAGTCATAAAAGATATTGTAGATGACCATAAAAGAAGAACGATTAAAGCATTTTGCTCATCTGGATTGGAATGTCATGGAGCATTTGAGCTTTAGATTCCATTTGTTCTTGATTAGGCAAAACAGGGCTATGATGAAAGTGACTTCCGGAGTCTCCAATATCTCCATGGTTGAGCGTCGCCGATGGTTGATTAACTGGTTGGCTTCCTATGGAGCTTCCGTTCATGTTGTTCCCTGATTCCTGGTTCTTGCTTTGCTCTGACTCGTTCTCGTTGTGAAATCCGGGACGACAGCTAGGTAGACGGTGGCCAAATAGACCACACTTTGTGCACAATTTGATATGGTACCATGTACCTCGGGTGTGGATAATTTGATTCATGCCCATGCCCGAAGTAGTCGGGTAAGGGTAGGTAAAATATATATAACAAAAATAAAGATTGGCGGTATAGTTTGCTATACCCATGTCACCATATAACATTGGTAGCCGGAGTACGGTGTTATGGTCGAAGGGATAACTCAAACCAAGGTTCCGGATGCGCCTCTGCGCGATGCGCCGCCGCCTGGAGCATCTGAGCATATGCGTGCATATGCGCTCAGATGCGCCAGTGGCATTTTCGTAAATATTTATAAAACTATAGGAAATTAATATTTTTTTATATATCTAAATTATATTAATTAAATTTTTTAGTTAAAAATATATTGGATAGAAAAATTATTATAATACATCTACTTATTAATTATTATAACACCCTATAATTCATTGTAACACCAAGGTTTAAAAACCGGTTAATCATTTAGGGGTATTTTCGTAATAATATAGCTCTATAAATGGCTAGGGTTTCTTTAAACTTATAAAAGAGAGGCTTTTATAAAAAGAAAATAATAAATAACCCAAGAGGCTTTTAAAAAATAATAACGTAATGGGCTGGGCTGGGCCTTCTTTAATACATCTACAACATAAAAAATACTCTATAATAATAATTTATTTAACCACACATTTTTAGTCCCACATCGATAGAATTCAAAAAACACAAAGAAGGTTGGTCTATAAATAAAGATTCATTTTGTCTAAAACAAATATGAAGTCTAAAGAGTGGGAGGAGCTTATATTAAAAATAATATAATTCTTTTCATGGACCAATGTATAAATTTTTATGCTAAAAATTTATAAGGTCTTAAAATAAATTTTTTTTGCCTTTTTTTTTAAAATAAAAACAAAACACTGGATCCGGGCGCATCATCGCATATGCGCGCGCACCCGGAACCTTGACTCAAACCTTGAAATTTATATATAACTCTTTTCGAAAATACACACCTTTAAATCAACTTTACGAGATTCCGTCAACAGATTACGTATAGTCTGGAAGTGGACATGAGAATTATCCAACAATATAAAAGATGCTTCTGCAGCAAATATCGCAATAATAGATGGAATTTTTTGCCATGGCTCTGTTATCCCATTTTGCAAATATGTCAATAGAAGCTGAACTTGCAATAGGTCATTTTTCTTATGATGATTCTGCAACAAATGTTCAATGATCAGAATCTGACTGTCAAATGCACTTTTCTAACGAAGAAAAGATAAGATAAAAGAAACCATTGACCATCCAATGTTTAAAGATGAAAATCATAACATAATAAGACATTGTTGAATGAGTGTTGAATACACTTTTTTAGCAAAAAAACAAGGAAATACGAGAAAAATCATTGGACATCTAAGATTTAAAGAAAAAAACATAAGATGTTAAGATTCAATATGTTGAACGAGCTCATATTCTTATTTGTCCACAACGAGAGGATGAAAATATAAAATTAGAAGAGCAAACAGACAATCACTTTTTAGTATTATGATGGAAAAGAGAAATTAGACTTTCTTTGTTTCTGTTAAACTTCTTAAAATATTGTTTGTTATATAAGGAGCATATAGTTGATTAGTTATTCAAAGTCTATAAGATTTTCAAATCAAAACAGATCTCATAGTCCTTGAGAATCTCAGCAACTACCAACTCCAGTTTTCCACCTTTTGTACATTTCCTGCCACAAATGCCAAGTAACCCCACCAAGCAGAGTCCAAAGCAGCATCCGGCAATTGGAGTCTTACCTTAGGGATTGGATGCTATCAATTATATCCCCCAACCTGATACCACCAAAATGAGGTACCTGCAAATTCTTATATCTCCAAAATAATTCGCTGACCTCTAATTGTGTGACTGGAGAATTAAGCTTCCTAACATTCCAAATCAAGAAACCCTGGGGGTGACTCCCCTGAGAAGAGAGAATGGATAACTTCTATAGTTCTATCCGGATACGAAGTTCACTGCACCCGAGTCTGTGCTAACAAACAATCCTCTGAAATATCTCCTAAAGCATACTCGTGATTGTATTGACTATTGACAGTATGTTTACTAAATATCATAGGCTTCATTCCATAGTTGTATATCTATTATAGCATCCAATCATAATTCCATTTGTCTTCCTGATCTACAATGATTGGTGATGCTCTTCATGTTGCGACCAATCTAACTTGCCGGAGTAACATCAAAGATCCACACCATAGGCTTCATTCCATAGTTATATAGCTATTATAGCATCCAATCATAATTCCATTTGTCTTCCTAATCTACAATGATTGGTGATGCTCTTCATGTTGCGACCAATCTAACTTGCCGGAGTAACATCAAAGATCCTCACTTGGTTGTCTCTGTCCAAGAAAATCTAGAGTGGACTCCGGCGAGTGGTCTCACTGAAGGTGTAAGGTGATTGGGGGAAATTGGTATTAATCATCTCTTATTTCAAAATATTATGGAACAAGTATATCAGTAATATCACTATATCTACATTGGATCATTTCAAGGTTTAAAATGCCCCAAAGTGCATGCGCCAATTCTCAGTGCACTGGGGAATATGCAAGGGTTGAGTAGCGCACTCTATATACCCCATAGCGCGAGTAGATGGCGCTATCTACCCACGCTATGGGAAGTGGACCTTTAGGCGGATCTGAGTTAGGATCCGCCCAAATACCCAAATAGGGTTAGTATTTATATAAAATTAATATGGGAAAAATCGTGATTTCTATTCCAGATCTCACGATTTCTCCCCCAACCACCACTTGCAACCTCCGGCGATCATCGAACAGGCTCCGACGAACATCCATACAGCAAAGGTCTCTATCAAAGAAGTAAAAGAAGGATGCATCCTCAAATACTAGCGGAAATTGAAGAAGAAGAATAGATTTGCATCTATAAGACATTTAGAGTTTTAAACTATAATTTTACTTTTTATTTTGGCTCCTAAAACTTAATATTTTGAATTCTAAAACTATTGATGTAACTTGATCAATACTCTTTAGTTAAGTATAGTATTGATTATTATTTTATAATTTTTTTTTTTTTTTTTTTGAAGCAATTAAATTTCATTAGAATAAGGCTAATGCCAAGTTTACAAAATAGAGAATAGAAATAAAAAATAGAAGTAAAAAGAAATGAGCAAAATGTTCATTGACTCTCTCCCATTAGCTATGTAGTCTAATTATACAGTAACTAGATACGCTGCCTCAGAAGGTTGGTCTCTCATACTTCCATCATAGATGTCTCTAAAGGGTGACAACAGCTCTTCTTGTAATACACTGAATCAAAGGAGAGACTGATGTCTTTAATATATTAATTGCATAATACAAGGTTTATAGTTAATTGATTGTATGTATGAAGCCAGGTTTAAAAACCGACGGTTAACCGGCTGATCGGTAAAAAATCCAAAACCGGTAGCCAGTTAGTTGGAGCGGATTTGTGGGTCTACGGGTCGGGTCTGACCCGTACCCGACCCAAATACCCAACCCATTTTTTAAGACCAAAAATTTATCTTAAGGCCAAAAATATATTTTTATGCCAAAAATTTATACATTGGTCCATGAAAAGAGCTATATTATTTTTAATAAAAGCTCCTCTCACTCTTAAGACTTCATATTTGTTTTAGACAAAATGAATCTTTATTTATAGACCAACCTTCTTTGTGTTTTTTGAATTCTATTGATGTGGGACTAAAAAAGTGTAGTTAAAAATATTATAAAATATTCTTTGTACTTTTTATGAATGTGGGACTAAATAAAGTGTACATGCATGTATTATTACTTAGTACACTTTATAATAATACATAATAATACATGCATGTACACTTTATAATAATACATAATAATACATGTATGTACATTTTATTTAGTCCCACATTCATAAAAAGTACAAAGAATATTTTATAATATTTTTAACTACACATTTTTAGTCCCACATCGATAGAATTTAAAAAACACAGATAAGGTTGGTCTATAAATAAAGATCCATTTTGTCAAAAACAAATATAAAGTCTTAAGAGTGGGAGGAGCTTTTATTAAAAATAATATAGCTCTTTTCATGGACCAATGTATAAATTTTTGGCATAAAAATATATTTTTGGCCTTAGTGAATATATGAAGAAAAAAATTACGAAAATACCCCCACCGGTTAACCATTAACCGGTGGTTAACCGGCCTAACCGAAAAACCGGTCAGCCAGAACCGGTTACCGGTTAACCGGTTTTTAACCTTGGGATGAAGTATAATTGTAATTATTGTATATATCTAGAATTTTTTTTAAATACACTTAGCACTATAGAAGCACTATATCCCCATAGCACGGATAGCCGGCGCTACGCGCTACGGAGCAACTCAGACCTTGGGAATATGTGTTGGAGAAATAAAGTATACTCATTTTGTAATAGTGTAGACTGTTTTAGACTGTTTAATTAGTTTAATTACAGAAGTGATATTATTGAGATCATGTGACAATTACATAAGTCACATCACTCACATGACCAATCATTAATGGCTGAGATCCTTTTTGATGTAGCCATTAACTAAGAACAGATCTAGTTGAAAAAGATGGAGATTCTTCAACGAAATTAACCAAAGTTATCTTGGAATCCACCAAGAACTCGAATTAGAAAGTAGATGAAGAGGAAAAGATAAGAGGAAAATAGAGAATCTGAAAAGTTGTAGACGAAAGAGATAAAAAGTTACCTTGGGAAATTAAAATAGGAAATTCAATAGCTCTTCCCAATGTAGTCCACCATATTTATGCTCACATCATTAGAGGTAGACATGCCAATGATGTGAGTCTTTGGGCCACCTCCTAAGAAGAGATAGAAGTGACCCAATCTTGGTCGGACCACATACATAATGCCCCTTGTTTAATAACAAGTTCTAGTTGTCCTGTTATTGGCTGATTATCTTCTGTAAATTCAGTATTACACTACTACTACTGATCTGATTATTGGGGTTTTTCTATTAAAGATGCTGCATCACTTTGGAAGGATCAGGTGGTTATCTTGGGAGTTGTGCCCTAATAAAGCACTAAGTATGGTTGCCTCTTTTCTAGGTTTTTATCATAATACATCACCAGAATACCATGTGGATCACAGGATTGGGTAAAACCACGTTAAAAATCTTCTCTCTTTTACTTTTCTATCACATTTTATTAGAATAATTTCTCAGTTGCTCTTATTCTAACAATATGTGCACTTTTGTGCTTGGTGGTATTTTTGTAAATATATACAGATAATAATAAAACTTCAAATTCAAACAGTTGATTATAGTTTTTACAGTAAATTCAAACTAAGCAAATTAGAGGAATGGTAGCAAGAAATGGGACGAGTCGGCAAGAAACAGGCTCGCCAGAGTTTGATCTGGGGTCGGCGGAACAAGAAATCAGACTTAATAAAGGTGAAAATCACAATTCAAAATGGTATGTATTGCGATTTGGAGTTTTATAGTTTTTTTTATAAACGCTGGTTGGGAAAGATCACTGTATAACTTGTTTGTCATTCAAGGGGCAATAAATACATTCTTTGAATGCAGTACTCCGAATGTTCAGAGGATTAATAAAAGTTAAAAGATTCAAAATTGCTTTAAAACACATCAAAAAAAAATTCAATTAATAATAAAATAATTTGACTAGTAAAAAAAGATTTAAAAGTAGAATCCATACCATCACAGCTTTTGGAAAAGAAATAAGAACCTCGTAACCTAAAATACGAAAATCTTGATTCGGTGAAGAAATATTGATCAATGCATATGCAAGCAATCCCATCCGTATAAACTCGAGTGGATCAATAAAGCTTTTCCGCAAACAATTATCAGACATTCGTAACATGAAGCTTGGATCATACATTTTAGCAAAATGTGCCAACCTTGATTGCTTCTCATGTAATCATGCAAAACATGTGACTTGGTAAGAAAATAACGAAACTTTATAAACAAAAAACAACTCAGTACATGAGATTAAAATAAAATTAGAACCTGTGAACAATATGTATCAGGCAAATATGTCAAATTAAAGTTAAGCACAGTGGTGGTGCACATTCTTGAATCAATCAAGATATTATCTCTAAAAATCCTTCTTGATTTATCCTGGACGGTTTCACAATCATTATTTCTGTTGTCATTCATCAATTTATCAAGCTTATCTTCTTTTTGTAGTTTTAAAGCAGAAGTGCCCCAAAGATAGTCCATGCTTGAAATAGTTACAGCACTTTGTTTTTCAATCGACTCAATCTCAAGTATAAGCCGGAAGGTTTCAACATCAGTTTCACTCAAAGATGCTCCATATCCAGATAAAAGTAAAGAAAATAATTCTTTCTTATTCATACTGACAGCACTATAATCATTATGTGGCACTGCAAGAGGATACAAAAATCTGAGGAGCTTAACAAGTTGCAATTTAATGTTCTCTTGAAAATGCTCCTCATTTCCAAAGTCAAAACATTGACTCTTAGACTCCAATAATCCATATCCAAAAGATGAACCAATCGATTCAAATAAGCTAGGCAATGTCTGTAAAAATGTCCCGGTTTCAACCAAACCAGATGAAGGGGGGAATGAATTGTCACTGTGAATAACATGCACAAATTTTGAATGTCCAAGAAGAAGCTCCAAAACTTCAACCGGATTGAATCTTCCCTTTAGTGCATTAAGAATGTTGCGTATTTGACTGATAGTGTGGGGATCATCAAACCTGTGTAGGAGAGAGGATTTGATAAATACTTCCGGAAAAACAGTAGAAGATGACTGAATAAGAAAATTATTATTTTTTGTAGCCAATCGAACAATGCTGCCTAAGATGGAAACCTCTAGAAATCGCATTAATTGAAACCAGATGGAAGAATTTGATCCATTGCAAGAATCCAACTTGAAAGGTGTATTTTTAACAATCTTATCCAAAAAACAAGCTAGATGGTCCATAAATTTTAGCTTTGCACAATTTTCCCTTTTATATTCTTTTCTAATTGAGGTTTCTCTTACATCCTCTTTGCACTTTAAAGGTACGTCTTCAGGAAAAAGCAACAGCCATGAAAATGATATCTTCCCAATAACTCTATTAACAAAATTAAACAAATCTAGACATGGCTGTTTTTTATTGTCCAAAGTATCAAAGCCTGAAAACAACTCATCTGAAGTATACATTGAATCAAAATATTTTAGACGTTGCTTCCTTGTAATAGAATCCGGACTTAGGAAAAAGAAACTTTGTAGCATACAAACAGCTTTCCCAAGCAGAGTATTATGAAAAGTAAACTGAAAATCGTTTGGTTTTAAAATCAAGTCAGTGTTATCTTCATAAAATAAACTTGTAGAAAAAAAATTCTTCCAATTTGAACAACTGTCTAACAATATTCTGGAATAAAATGTTAGGATAACCAAAGACATTTCTTGATCACGTCCCCTGAGCAAACTAGCTTTATGAAATGATAAAGCTGAAGGTAGTAGTAGAATGAAGTCTTCAGGTGTAAATGCATAACTGGAATCTGTCATGGTATCCAAACCCTTTGGTGGCATTGAGACATCTACACTAGAAGAAGGATACTTATCGATAATATCAAACAAAATCGTGCCTAAAAATCTTGAGTGAAGAGGAATAATTTCCGTAAGCTTGAATAGTAGTACTGATTTTATCTTGCTAGGTTTGTAGATGCAATGTTTGAGAATTTCCACATGGCTGCAAATAAAAGTTCTTGACATAAGCATACAAAATTGAAAGTTAGCAGTTGGTCTTGAAAATCTCTGATTGTATACGAGATCCACAGCTTTCAATAAACATGTATCAGCTAGTTCCAGGTTAAAATCTTTGCTGAATTGTAGAATCATAGAAAACACATTTTTAAGGGGCACTGTGTGTTTAATGTCTGTTGATCCCAAAAAAAAATGATGAGTCTTATTTAAGAATTGAATATCAGAGAATAATTTAAAAGTGTTAATTGCAATACAAAGAGCAACAGATAGAGCTGACATCCTTGGAAATTTCCAACCAATAAGATGACGATCAATCTTGGAAAGCATCCAATACACCAGTTCCAACAAATCATTTGGAGATATAAGATCCATGAGTCCATATAAAATACAAAAATTTGGAAGAAAAGGCATTAGATCTTTCATTTCTACACAAATTTCAAAATTTTTCTTGAAAGAATCAACACAATAATGCAAGATATTCTTAATTTTCCTTCTGAGTGATGCAGAGACAGAAAAAATATTACACACGGATTTCTGCCCATCTTTAAGAGTTATCAAAAAATCAACTAGTCTCTTAAAAATATGTAAGATGGAACTGTCAAATGGATGAAAAGTTTTCTTTGATAAAACAATAAAATCTTCAAAATTTCCCAACATTTTTTCCATTAGGACGATACTAGTGTAGAACAAAGGGTTCAGTAAGGACTCGGTAACCACCGGATGGAGAACTATGAGCTCCATTAGTTCCTGAATAAATTTTGTCTGATCAGAAATTCCTCGATTGTCTGAAATTCCAATGACATGTTCTACCACCAAAAAATTTTCTATGTAGTGTTCAATGAGAGCAATGCACATCTGAAACAACCTTTCAAGAGTTTCAGAAGGATTTGATTTGTAAAATAATCTAATATTATATGCTGAAGATAATACAAGGCGCAACGACGAAGGAAAGGAATCCCCGAAGTCTCCACTGCATATTTTTTTTTGTAGCAATTTGAGCATCTTTGTGGATAATACAACATTACATTTGCAAAGGATTGTGGCAAGAGTAAATATGGAATGAAAAGGAATGGTTTCCCAGATAGAAATGGATGTTGTGGTTGCAGATTCATGGTTGTTGCTCATTGTATCTTCAATGCCATCCAAACTAGAAAATAACATGTCTGGACGAAGATTAGAAACAACAGAAAGAACATTCCACTCGCAAAAAAGAATTGACGATAAAATTTGTGTGTGCGCTCCCCAAAGTTGTTCAACAACAATAACTAGTAAAGGGAAATAATTCAGTATATCGTCAAGAGTCGCACATATAACAGAGGATAATAAAGAAACGGCAGCTTCATCCAAATCCAATTTATGTTCACTTGCTAAAATCTCCTTCACACTATTGAGTGCAGAGTACAACAATCCACCATTGCCTTTTTTTATCTTTTCTGGTATATATAACAAATGATCAGAAGATTGCTGATGCAAAATACACCTTGCAGAATACAATAAACTCTTTACTGGCCTCCATTGTGAATTATTAGAATCGTCATCCATTATATATGTATTGTTAGACTTCTCAGATAAAAGTAAATTGATCAGATGAGGTAAACTTCCTGGGAGTGCCTATTAAGGATTGATTATTTGGTATGAAAATTAGATTTTAAAATCACCAAATATAAAAGAAGAAGAAATGTGTAAAACTGTATATCAAGTACACAAACCTGACTCTGCAAAAGATAAATTAAGGAATTGCACACATATAAGGAAACCATGGTTTTTTCAAATAATTTAAAGGATCCAGAGTCCGACTTCAGCAACCTGATGCACTTTTCTATGATGATTGGGACAAGCGGACTATAAGTAGGGACCTCGTCTGTCAAAATGATCACACAGTATCAAACAAATATTTTATATAGTAGTACAAAATGAGAGATTTCAAGAATATACAACTTAACCGAACAAAAAAGACACCTAGTAGGTTAATGGTGCTAATTCTATATCTCACCTTATGTAGGATGATGTCCTCATTTTCTCAAAAGTTAATCATAAATTGCTAAGCAATTAAGGCGCTGCTCGAGAAATTTTCACTTTTCTTGGAATTGGAAGTAAATTCGAGTAAGAGTTCTTTCCAAGCTTTTTCACGCGGCCAGGCGACCAGGCGATGCCTGGGACCGCATATGCGACCAGGCGGTCGCATATGCGGCCCAATATGCGACATTTTTTTTTATTTTTTTTTCAATATACCCCCTGTATTTTCTATATTTTAAATAAATCCCTGATATTATAAGTCATAATAAAAATCATAATTGAAATAATATAGTGATTAATGATACTTAAACTCTTAAAATCTCAAAAACTTAAAGAAACATTCAAAGTACAAGTGTAATTCAAACACTTAGTTTCAAGTTCTAAGTTCTAACTAAGTTCTAAGTTCTAAGTTAAAACTAAGTTCTAAATATTCAAGTTCTAAGTTCTAAGTTCTAATTCAAACATTTAGTAAGGTCCTTAAGTTGTAAAAAAATAATATAATTCATTTAATTATTTCAATTTTAATATTTTGTACTTGGGTAAATGGATCGGGTTTAGCCGGATCCGGCTAAGCCCCATAATATGTGACCCCCCAAATATGCGATGGGGGGTTACCGCCTGGTCGCATATGCGCTCGTAGAGCGCATATGTGCGCATATGCGACAAATCAAAAACCTTGGTTCTTTCACCTTCTCGAAAAAATGTGTGGAAGACCAATCCCTGCATAATATTTTAGGATACACTGTTAAAAGCCTACCCATATCCAAGGTTCCGGATGCGCGCGCATATGCGATGATGCGCCCCCAGAGGGAGATGCGCCAGGCGCATCTCCCTTAGCCGGATCCGGGTCGGATCCGGGTAAAATCCGACCTGGATCCAGGCCTGTTTTAAGTTATTTAAATAACTTAAAACAGTGTTTTGTTTTTATTTTAAAAAAAAAGGCAAAAAAAATTTATTTTAAGACCTTATAAATTTTTAGTATAAAAATTTATACATTGGTCCATGAAAAGAGCTATATTATTTTTAATATAAGCTCCTCCCACTCTTTAGACTTCATATTTGTTTTAGACAAAATGAATCATTATTTATAGACCAACCTTCTTTGTGTTTTTTGAATTCTATCGATGTGGGACTAAAAATGTGTGGTTAAATAAATTATTATTATAGAGTATTTTTTATGTTGTAGATGTATTAAAGAAGGCCCAGCCCAGCCCATTACGTTATTATTTTTTAAAAGCCTCTTGGGTTATTTATTATTTTCTTTTTATAAAAGCCTCTCTTTTATAAGTTTAAAGAAACCCTAGCCATTTATAGAGCTATATTATTACGAAAATACCCCTAAATGATTAACCGGTTTTTAAACCTTGGTGTTACAATGAATTATAGGGTGTTATAATAATTAATAAATATATGTATTATAATAATTTTTCTATCCAATATATTTTTAACTAAAAAATTTAATTAATATAATTTAGATATATAAAAAAATATTAATTTCCTATAGTTTTATAAATATTTACGAAAATGCCACTGGCGCATCTGAGCGCATATGCTCAGATGCTCCAGGCGGCGGCGCATCGCGTAGAGGCGCATCCGGAACCTTGCCCATATCAGACCTTGGGCTCCCCAATCACTGGAAACTTATCCAACTAAGCGAGGCACTCTTAGCAAAGTGGAGTGGAAAATGTCTTTCCTATAGAGGTAGAATACAGCTAGTTAATTGGATAATAGTTGGAAAGTATACCTATTGGGCACAAGGCATGGCTATCTCTGAGTCAGTTTCTAAGAAAGTTGGCCTATAAATTCATCTGAAATGAGAAAAAAAGGATCGCATGGTCCCAAATGATTTTCCCCAAGGCTGGCGGGTTTTTTATAAGATTAAAATTTCATTAGATATAAAGTGGGCCTTTCCCAATATTACAACAAACAACAATAGAAAAAAATAAACCCCTTAATAGACAAGCACTGCACAAGGGCAGGCTTTTTTTATGAAGATAAAATTTCATTAAAAATGAAAGGGGCCTTGCCCAGGATTACAAATATATACATAAAATAAAAAGAAAGACAGCCCCCTTACAGACCTAGAAGAAGAATCTAGAGTACCTCTTAGTTGCTTATTATGCAACCTAGAGGAAAAATCTAGAAGTCACCTCTTCTTCAACTGCTGATATTTCATGTCCCTCCTAATCCCATTGATCGAGCACTTAAGCTTCTTCTGAAGGTTGATGAATATCCATATTTCCACCTAAACAAGCTTGGATATAAGATTGGGGGATCTAATTGAGGTTGCACAGAAATCCACACATCACTCTTACTCTTGAGGGCTAATCTGGAATGTCATTGGGTGTTTATCGTAGCATATCTGGACAGAGATGAGCAAAAGATTTGGAAAACACGCCAGTAGGCCTCCTGAGGTAGTTCTTAAGGAGGTAATTAAAGACATCAGTCTATCCCTTAGACCGGAGTGCTATAAGAAAAATTATCGTTGTCGCCCTTTGGAGACATTTTTTTTGATGAAGTTAAAATCCATTAAAAATGAAAGAAGAAGAAAACAAGCAGTAAAATACATGGTAAAGATAATATTTTTCTAGCATGAGAAATGGGGCATGCCCATTGACTCTGGTCCTATATAGCATTTCTCCTAGATCCATGAAACTGGGGGTTTTCCGCAAGAGTTAAGCCTCTCGCAAATTTAAGCATTGTATTTCCTCTGTTGTGCTATCCTTCTTGAGAATCTTTTATAATTTCCTTTGAGAGCACCTCTGGTGACATGAGAGTATGGTTCTTGAGTCTTCTATTCCTCTCTGTCTAGGATGTTCCAATGTAGTCCCCAACATGGTACTTGCTTAGTGAATTTTCTACATGCCTCAACAAGTTCACCCATTCTAATATCTACGTTAAATGCAGGGATTGGCGAATTTGATATTTTCCAGATGGATTGGATTTGGCCTGGTGTTTCTATTATTTTAATGATGATTCCTCTCATGTATTCACAGTTAAAGTAAAGGTGATTGATTGTTTCCTCCTCTTTATTGCATAGTAGGCAAATTGATGGTGTTTGTATTCCCCATCTGACAAATTTGTTGAAAGTTGATAAGTATCCTCATCTAACCCACCATATAATTATTGAGAATTTTGTGGACATTTGTGATCATATTCCTTGTGCTAAGGTCAATAAGGCTAGAAGGTCTGATTTGTTAGGTTTCTTAGGTAAAGTTCCCCAATTTGTCAATTGGGGAGCCTTTCTTCCAATTAATTGTGTAATTTGTCTCACATGTCATTACACATTACTTCACCTATTTCTCCTTTTTGTACTAACAGATATTTCCAAATTGGGGAGTCGATTGTACTCATGACATGTATGTCCTCCGATGCTTGTCCCCTAATATACCTTTCTTTGATCCATTTTACTAGGATAGAGGACCCCTCTCCCCAGAAACTGACAGCTCTTTTCATAGTCATTGCCCTGATTATGATTGGCAAGTTTCTAACCCCTAATCCTCCTTCCCTTTTAGGAAGAACCATTTTCTCTCATGGTACTTCTTTCCTTCCATCCCATATAAATTGATACGCTAGCTTCCTAACCTTTGTTATTACCGAGTTGGGGAGGATGGTTCCTTGAGCCCAATACATGTCAATTCCAACAATTACCCAATTTACCATTTGGATTCTGCCCCTATATGAAAGGTGTTTCCCTTTTCAATTTACCATTTGGTTTCCCTTTTCATTTTGTTGTCAATTTCTCTATAGGTTGTACTAGTTTCCTACATTGACTTTGAGATTTCTTCCTTCCTGTAATCAAGAGACCTGAGTATATGATGTGAAGTTTTTCTTGGAACCCCAATATAGAATTAGTTCTTGTTTTTCTTACAAACGAAAAGATTAAGTATTTTGGGAATTAGTCGTCTACTTGTCTCGGGAATTGAACCCTAGACAACTAATCTGATTCCCTCCAACCCAATGGGAATTGGATCTACGAGAAATATTCTCCATTATTCTTATACCTCCTTTCTTAATTTAAATACGATTTGAACTAATTGGATTTTTAACTCCAACAGGCTATGCCCAATATGAAATTGGTTTGAGAAGAACAAAAGGTTCAAACTGCACATCCTAAGACCACCATAAGTCATTATTATGACCATAATCATAGTTTGAGTTGCGACATAGCGCGTAGCGCCGGCTACCCGCGCTATGGGGCTATAGCGCCTCCATAGCGCCAAGTGTATTTTTATTTTTTTTAAATACCATACTTAATATACCCTGTATTATGCAATCAATATTCAATATATTATAAATTAATAGTCAATACCATACTTAACTAAAGAGTAGTGATCAAGTGAAATCACTAATTTTAGAATTGAAATTATTCTGGGGAGAAATCGTGAGAAATGGGGAGAAATAGACCCACTACTCATAGCGCAAGTTGATAGCGCCGGCTACCCGCGCTATGGGGTATATAGCGCGCTATAGCGCACGCAACTCAAACTATGACCATAATCAGAAACATCAGCCTCTCCTACAAGTCTAAAAACTTTAGAAAAGCCTGCTATTCCGAACTAAAGATAACCACAATGCAAGTTTGGGAGACCAACCTCATGAGGCAAACTCAAGTAACTATTTAATAAATAATTGTAATGCTACATAGGAGTAAACCAATGAGACAAATCTTTTTGAATGCTACATAGTTATAATGCTATTTAATAACTAGCTATCATTATGAATTATCTCTATTGTAACTCAGAGTACTGCACTAGTGCGTAGTGCCCATCATTATTTAATGAAAATCTTTAATTCTATCAGAGAAAAATCTTCGATTTTATTAAAAAACACTTCAAAAGGATTAATTTTTTATTTAAGATCAAAGACTAATGAGTTGTGATAAATAATGCATTAATAACAAAACTGGGTAGAAATACATATTTGCATGCTTTAATACTTACCACGAAATTCTTTCAACTGGGAGATAAGAACACGCATGTGATCCCACTTTTTAAATAAATTATTTCCTATTGTTGAAACAGCGTCACATAAAAATGAAATGACGATGATCACCCATTTATTGTTTGTTTTTTTCTTTGAAGCATAGTTTTCTTTCTCGCAATGACTAGGTAAAAACAGTAACCACACATCTATTTCTGATACATTCTGATCAAAGGCACCAGTGCTTAACATGGCTGACCTTACTAAAACGTATGCTTTATCTTGGGTTCCACCCTGTGTATGGGAAAGTAAGTTAATCAGTGGAAGCAAATGCTTGTACATCATATCAGGTACTCTAACTGGATGGTTGGACACAGATGATTGTCCAGTATATTCAACTAATAATGATAATACAGAATCCAGATGAAAAGAAGATAAGCTTGAAGGATCATCTGGCAAAATCTTAAAAAAGTCAAAAGATCCACCCAAAGCTTTTGGTACTCTCTTCTGCAAAATGAAAATACACAATCAAATATCAATTGAGAATTCATGTTGAAAAGAAATGAAAAATATAAAACAATTACATTACAATGCTTAGTGCCAAAAAAATCATTTGACAAATAAACAATCAGCAGACTAATTTAAATGTCTTATAGCCAAAAGCTTTTTTTTATAAAGGTAAATTTTCATTAGACATGAAGTGGCCCTTGCCCAGTTTTACAAATATAGACAGAAAAAAAAAATCCCCTTCACAGATAACCCTACTCAAGAGTAGAACAGGTCCTCTAGGGAAGCATAAATATAGAAAATAACACAGGAGAGGTTAACCCATCTGAAGTCCAACAGTAGCAGTCTCAAGTATCCCTAGGTCTGATGGCTTAGTTTTGAGGTCAAAACTAAGCTTACAGTCCATAATAATGTCAGAAGCAATCACTTCCTCAGTCCTGAACTTACAAGTCTTCCATCATTTGTTCCTCTCCTGCCACAAGTGCCAAGTGGTTCACGCAAGGATTAACCAGAGTAGCCTCCAGCAATTTGAGTCTTTCCTTAAAGATTGAATGCAACCAATCACGTCCCCTAATCTGATATCTGCCCTCGAGGTACCTGCAAGTTACTGCTCTTCCACATAATATGATTGGTTTTCTCTGAAACGGCTAGTAGGATATTTTTTGAAAAAAGGCAGTCAAAAAAGAATTAGTCAATACTCTCTACTTACATAGAACACATAGTTGGGGTGCAGGAACTCCCCTAAGTCTAAGGGTACAGAAGGATGGAAGGAAACCCCAACTCATTCTCCAGAGTAGCACAGAGAATTTGGTTGGTTTCCTAGTCCAGATACCCCTAGCCATGGGATCAATGGGTCTGGGAGGGGCTAGTGCTAGGTTGATTTTTAGGAAGGAGCTTCCATGCTTTAGGCCTGTAAGAGTGATGGAATAGTTATCACCACATTCCATCAGCCCTTCTATTTCAGACTTATGCTTAAGGATGAATTTATTCAATAAGGTGACATTACAGTTAGTTTTCTGTTAATAATTGAGAAAAAACAGAATGAGAGAAGCATGAGTGGTACAAAATCTGACAGAAAATGCATATTTTGCAGGGAATAACTATTAATGAGACTTTGGATTTAGATGCAAAAGCTAAATTAGGAAAATAAAACTTACTATATATAAAGCAAGGGTATCAAGCAACTTTGTGTAAAAGAATATGTCCAAATCTTCCGTCTTGGTCGTGATGATATCAGCTTTAGAAGAGCCCCATATTTCATCTACTAACATTTTTACATTGGTTTCTTCCAATTCCATATCCTCGGAAACTTTTACATCATTGTTTTCCTCAAGTGTGTTGTAGTTATTTTCTAAATTAACCCCACTTATGATAATGTCAACGCCGTCACTTATTGAACTGGTACTAGACTTCAATCTCTTACGACTAACTTCAGGTAAATGAAGACATCTCTTAATGTTGAACCTAGAATCACGTGAACCTTCAATGTTCAAAGAAGACTTAATCATCCTCTGGGAAGATGCAAGCAAGTTTAGAAGAACTTGAAGATCAGGGAGGAAGTTACCAACTTCATCTTGCAAGTCTTGCTTAAAAGACATCCATTTCTGCATCAATGATTGATCATTTTTTGGAGCAATGTGACTTTTCGGATGAAAATTATAGCAAAAATTATTACCAAAGAATCCAAACCCTGAAGGACCATTCCAGTCAACTGGAACACTTTCAAAACAACCTACTTCATCTGAACAATTGATTTTTGCTACTAAATCTATTTGAATAGAAAACTTATCTAGAGCCTTTAGTATCTCCAATACAAGCCTTAAGGCACCATGTTTTACTAGAATGTCAGTGTGGAGTAAACCCTTATTGCATACTGAGCGAGTAAATAGATTGGGAAGGATGGATTTCAGAATATACTGCATCTCTTTACCCTTAAAATCAGGTGGATCATGTGAAGATGTAGAAGAAAGAAAATTGAATGTAAAACTAGAAATAGTTGATGAAATCAAGTCAGTGGTGAGAGAAATAGCTGAAAACCTGAAAATAATATTTGCCAATTAAAAAGGAATAAAAAATAGATGTTTAAAATATTAGCATTATTAGGAAAATACAAACCATTCAGGTGACATGTTTGGATCAAGATTGTAGGGGAATTTCTTAAGATACTTTGCACACAGAAATGGCTTTCCCTTCACAACAGTCAATAGCAAATCTTTGTGATAAATAACTTCTATAGCCTTCAATTTAAACATGAACTTTAAGAGCCTTTTTTTATTGCCCATTAAATTAGAATTTGGCATCAGCCCATTACATGGATCTGTACACACCATAACTAGAACCTCATGTGCCAAATCAGAAGCATGTCCACCTTCTAGGTTCCCTGAAATAAGGCTTAGCTGCTCAAGTGTTCCCTCTCCAAAGAGGAGACTGCGAAGACCAGGTCGTATCAAGGAACTAGATGGCAAAACTCTATCTTTGAGAATGGACAAAACATAAACGAGAGTATCTGAATCGTCCTTTGTTAATCCCTGGAGGACTCCGGCATATAAAACTTTATGCCTAATTACAATCCCCAAAAGTCTTGGGTTCCCAACTTCTAGAAAAGACATGGCAAATCTGACAAAGGAATTCCTTGTCGAATATGTTTCGTGGTACTTCTTCCATTTAACCTTCTGATTACCTGATAGTTTAGGAAGCACGGATAAATCAAAATCAAATGTTTTCTCAACGTCTGATGCCAAACCCGTTCCACGCCTGACAATGGATGCCAAGAGACGGAGTGCAGCATTCTGGCGCTTGGCCTGTTCACTTTTCATCTCCAGGTAAACATCCTCTAATTTTTCAAAAATAATACCACGAGCAAATGAATCTAGATTCCTCATAATCCCACTCATACGGGATTTTCCAAATGAATGATCCAGAACTGCAGTTATCAATTTAAATACATACACCATTCCAGGCTTCCCACGACGCATCTTCCAAATTTCTAAAAGCTCCATACAATTTTCCGAAGATCGAATGTACTGCCGGAGTAACTCCCCACAAGAATCTCGCTTAAATAATTTCGCCAAGTCCTTTGACGCTTCTGAGTATATCTCAAATTCTGTAGAGAGTACATTCTTTAGTAACACTTTTAACGTCGTCATTGCAACGACCTCAACCTGTTCATCCATCTGTAAATCGGGAGCTTGTGCGGAAGTGAAGATCGGGAGCAATTCCTAAGATTTTGATAAGGGGCAAATTCCTAGGGTTTTAAACTTTTGATAGACTTGTATATATTCAAATTATGGGGACAATTGCAATAAACAACGATTAGAAGGAAAAAGGCTGGAAAAATCAAAACGATTATAACTTAATAGACAGATAGCCTACTCAGTCATCTTTGAATCATACTGACAATCATCAAATTGGGATCCTTCAGGTGCCATTCCCGACATGACTGAAAAGAAAAAGGAAAAAAGTTAAACCATTAAAATGTACATGATAAAATAAACAACTAAGTATGGGAAAAACATTCACACTAGAGAATTCATATTTAATTAAATTTTAAAAAAAAATAAGCGACAGACAACTATATTATTTTCTAAGTAAATGCTGCACATCCGAAATATTCAGTACTGAAATCATTCATTCATTTTAGCACAAAATAAATAACCAAATTGAAATACAACAGAACACTCCATACAAGAACTAATAATAATAATTTAGAATGAAATACAATCATGAGAGATAGCAGATAAAAAATGTAATTATATAAACGAAAAAAAATAAAAAAAATATCATGTTCTCCAATTTTATCTAATATTCTAGTATTTTACAGAACTCAATGCATCCTAAACCTATCAAAAGAAGCTATGAACATCAAAAACAACATGTCTTATATGCTAAACTAGGATCCATCGAAATAAAAACAAAAGCATTCAACCTTTCACGCAATCAAAAATATTTCCTAGAAGAAGAAAAATCGCGAAGGAGCAGCACGCAAAATGCACACCCCCTCAAATTACGACAGAAGAACAGAAACAGCATGACATAAATCTGAAACAATTAACCTCCGACGGTGAACGCAGAATAGAAAAAGAAAATCAAATAAAACACGATAAAAAAAAGATCTACGAAAATCAGACCTCAAATCAGATCGAGGCAAGGAAAATAACAACGATATCTTTAAATAAATAAAGGAGAGGAGGGATAGGAGAAACAAACTTGCTTGATGGATTGGTTGCTTGACTGATCGACGATTCTAGGATTTCGATTTCGTTTCAGTCTCTAGCTATCATAGGGAGCAATTCCTAGGATTTTGGCAAATTCCTAGGGTTTTAAACTTTTGATAGACTTATATATATTCAAATTATGGGGCCAATTGCAATGTTTATCCTTAGTTATATAATATTACAACATTAGATATTATTATTACATTTAACTCAATTAGACTACTTAGTAAGTGCTAAGTGGGGAATTAATTCGACCATGGACCAAGCCTAATAAAATGGGTTTGGACTCTTATGGTGAAATTTTCACTCTCACACCATGAGACTATGAGAGTATAAATAAGAGTGAATAACAAAGAGACAGCAGTTTTTAAAAGTTGATTTCCTTATTTCAGGTAACTCCCATTTGCTATTTGGTATTATGCATTTTCCTTTCCTTTTTTAGATATTTCGAATTTGTAAGTTAAGGTTAATTCTTGGATTGAAATTAATTTTTGTGTTAAATTTAATCTCTGTTGGTGATATACAGACAGAGAAATCATGAGCAGGGAAGTTATTTCTTTATTTTCTTCATTTCATTCTTTTTTTTCCTTGTGTTTTTTTCAGATTAGAAGTAGAGATTACTTATGAATAAAATAACTGAAATAAGCTAAAGAGGAGGGTATATACATTATAATCTGATATGCATTTAGTTTTTGAAACAATTAACTAAAATTATGAAAGGGTTTCTCATCATATACAACCAATGGGTTTTTGTCCCTTACATGAGATTAGATAATTGTTTCACCGATAAACTACATATTAAAACACCTGGAGGAGTTTGAAAAATCAAAGACGACTCTGAATTTTATAAATGTTCATTCAGAATATGCAACATTTAGGGAAGGATGTTAGGCAAACATATCTTTAGATACATGTTCAGATATCCGGATATCCGAATACGAAATTATCAATCGAATTCGAATTTTAACGACAGATATTTACAGATATTCGATTTCGTCTGGATAATATTCGGATATCATTTTTTAATCCAGAAATACTAATTTTGTAGTGATGACTATTGTGATTTAGACTTGCTGGCAGACTTTCTCGGCATACCAAATAGTCACCACTGGTGATAGGGCGTTGTTAGTGTGTGGGCTCGCCGGAGTAAGCTCACAATCGCAACTTAGCACAAGTTCACTCTTTGGAATTATCAACCCCCTCCCCTGTTGGACCAGGGGAGGTATTTATAGTTTCCCACCGTCGACCTCGGGCCTCGTGGGCTCGTGCGTTGGGCCCGCCCACTCGCCTGGGCCGCCAACAGGCCTTGTTCGGTCCATGGACCGCGGGTACTCCCCCCTTCCTCGACGAGCCCGGGCCCGGGGGCCGCCCGTCCCCGTCCCGCCTACAACCACCTTCATTAAAGCTCCTCGGTGTTCGAGTCAGTCCCCCTTCTCCTTCCTATAAATAGCCTACTCGACTCTTCAACTTCTCATACCATCCCCCCTTTCGCCATGAGTGTTCAAGACATCCTCGAGGAGTACGGTCGCGAAGTGCAACTTCAGCACGCCGCCTGGGCCATGTGCCTGATGTCGCCTGCTGACGTCCCTAACAGCGTGGCCGTGGCTGAGACTCAACGTCTCAACGCCGTGCTGATCGACGTCCATCGTCGCCTCTCCCAGGTTTGCCGCTCCGACCCTCTCACGGGTCATCTTGCCGTCGCCTACCCCGATACCGCTCTTGTCGCCGTCTCGGGCTCCGCCGGTACCTCGGTTTGCCACCCCCACCTGCAAGAATCCGCTGTCCACAGTCGGAGCCGACGTGATCCAGGAGGCTCTGGCGAAGATGGGCCAGCTGGACCTCGTTTTCACTGAGGCCGGAAATCGCCTCGCCTCTCACCCACCGCCGGGCATGGTGGCTCTTTATAAGCCTTACGCCGAGGCCGGCCTCACTCTTCCGCTTCCTCCTCTGGTGGCCGAAGCAATGTATTTCTGCGACATCTCGGTCTCCCAGTTCCCCCCGGCTGCCATCGACCGCCTGATGACCTTCACCTTCATTTGTCACAGGTCCGGCATCGAGGTCTTCCTGCCCGTCTTCTTGATCTGGTTCACCATGACCTCGATGACCACCGATCCCTGCCGTCTGCTGATCGCCCAGAGGTCGGGCGGTGCCCTCTTCGACCAGCTAGTCGACCGGTCTCACCACTGGCGGGATCGGTTCTTTTTCGTCCCCGTTGGCGCCCTTGGTCCGTCCGATTCGGAGGTGCCTCCCTCACGCTGGGCTCTGCTGACCCAGTTGAAGACCCGGACCGCCGCTCCTAGCCGGGATGCGTTGGCGCCCTTGGCCCAAATCGCCCAGGAGGTTCTAACTGAAATTTACCGCCGCGGGGCCGTCAACGCTCGGATGCTGGCCCAATCTTGGAGTTATGAAACGCATCTGGCTTTGCCCGTCAAGATGCCTTACTTTCGGGACGGGCCGTCCAAGCGCCTGAAGAAAAGGCCGCTCAACGCCGTCCAGTTCGAGTCCCCCGCTTCTCCGCCTTCGCACGATCCCGAAACCGAGGGTGTCGTCCCGGCCAAATCTAACACTGGCCTTCGAGACAGCCGAGCCGAACGACAACGAAGGAAGAAGACTCGGTCCGAAAAACGGAAGTCTGTCGCCGCTGCCCTGGAGACGGTCGTGGTTGAGAACCTAGACTCCTCTGAACCCAGCCGTTCCGATCCCCCGTCTGCTGAGCTCATGGACTCTCGCCTTCGGTCAGATGGGTTGGATCCTGAGCACTTTCGCTCCCTCATGCAGAGGCTCAAACACTCGATTGACTTCTCCGCCCCCGTCGACTCTGCGTCCTCCTTGCCCCGCCTCGGCGGGATTTTCAGGAAGAAACTCTCCGACATTGACTCCTGGCTGGAGCCGGAAGACGAGTACGTTCAACTGCTCGCGCGTCCTACGTCGGACCTTGACCGTGACCTGCACCACCAGATGCTACAGCTTTCGGTTCTCACCAAGGTTCGGTTGGAGCAAGGCCTTCGGCAGAACGAAGAGGTTCAGTGGATGCGTGCCGAGCTTGCCACGATGAAGGGTCAGCTGGACGCGGTCGTGCGTGAGCGGGACCTTCTGACCGCTGACGTTTGCCAGGCTGCCGCGGAAGAGAAAATTCGGGCTGCTGCCGCGAAGGACGCTCTTACCGCCGCCATGAAGGCCGCTAAGGACGAGTTCATCAAGGGCTTTGTTCCTACCTCGAGACCCGTTTGGCCGAGCTGAAGGAGGACCACGCCGTCTTGATGAAGGATTCCAAGCGCGGCGGCTTCTGGAAAGGTTATCAGCATGGGCGTCGGATGTGCGCGCTCGTCTACCCGCCCCTTTCGTACGGCGTCGTGCCTCGGAGCCGCCCCGAGTGGGAAGAATGGAGAAGAACGAGCGTCCCCTCCTACCAGCCTCCCTTGGACGTGAGCGAAAGCGAGGAGCAGGACCTTGAGGCCGACTTCCCTGATTACACCGAGCCTCCCCTCGAATAGCCCTTCGTTCGTCCCTGAACAGTTTTTATTTCCTTCCCCTTTTTTTGTAATGTAAAAACACTTAACTTTTTTTTTGCTTTTATATTCATTTGTAACTCTTGAATGCATCCAATCGCCCTCTGTTCTTCTTCTTCCGACCTTTTCTCCTTCTGCACTCGTTTACTCACCGCCCCCGTCCCTTCTGGGTGGCGTTGTCGCTCGTTCAGGTGCCCCGCATGGCTTGCTGGCTGGGGACGTCCCGGTCGGTCCTTTCCCCGCTCTGAGCGTCTTTTTCACTTCAATTGTTTTCTTTCTTCGGGGAAGCGGCCTGAGCCCTTCGGACGTTCCCATGCAGCCTTTCGGCCCTTGAGACCTTCCGTTAGCCTTTTCGGCGGGCTTCCCCGCTTTTTTCTTGCCTCGCAACATATCGCTTTCGCGTTTTTACTTATTGCGTTTTCTTTTGAGGGGGGCGACCTGGGCCGTTCGGATTGTCTCATGCGGTCGTCCGACCCCGAGAGCTTTCCGTTAGCCTTTTCGGCGGGCTCCCCCGATTTTTTACTTCTCTTTTTTTTTCAATGGGTGCACTCCGGGTGCGTTTTACTGGGCATCGCGTGCCGTGGTCGGGGAGGCGCCCGACGTTACATAGGATGGGGAAAATGAAAACAAGGAAAAAAAAACTATCTCGCCGGCCTCGGACGTGCTGTTTCACCGCCTGTACTTTTCCAGGTTGTCGGCGTGCCACGTTCTTTCAATTTCTTGTCCGTCCTCATACCCTAGGCGGAAGATGCCTGGGTGAATCTCGTCCATGATGACGTACGGGCCCTCCCACCTTCCGGACAATTTCCCCTTTGTCTGGTCGATCCCTGTTACCTTGGCGTTTCTCAGCACCAGATCCCCTGGTGCCAGGTTCTTGTCGGTCACTCTTTCGTTGTGGTACCTCGCCACCCTTCGTTTGTAGGTGAGATCCCTGATAGACGCCTCCTATCTTCGGCCCTCTAGGTGCTTCCTTTCTAGGAACATCGCTTGATCGTTCGTCCCCGGCTGGTACTGCTCGATGCGTGCGGTCGGCCATACCAATTCAAGACCCCAAACCGGCAGACGATATTTCTGAAGACGAAATTCACCACGTTTTGTTCGTTGATCGTGTTCGTGGCCTCCGCCTCGGCCCACTTTGTGAAATAGTCGACCGCTACGAATAGAAACTTTCTTCCTCTTGACGCTGGTGGGAACGGCCCAACTATGTCAATTCCCCACCTTGCGAATGGGACCGGTGTTGTTACGGCCTTCATCATGGTAGACGACCGCCTTTGGACATTCGAGTGCCTCTGGCATTCATCGCACCGATCGACGATTTCTTCCTCATCCTTTATTGATTCGGGCCAGTAGTAGCCTTGCCTGGCTACTTGCCTCTCCAACGCCCTACCGCCCTGGTGCGCTCCGTTTGCCCCCTCGTGAAGACTCCGTGCGACGGCTTTCCCGTCTTCCCGCGAGACGCACAGTCGCAGGGGAGCCTCCTCCGCCGCCGATCGTCGGTACAGCTTGCTTTGGGCCACCACAAACCAGGCCGCTCTGTTCCTTAGCTTCCTGGCCTCCATCGGGTCTGCTGGCGCCTCGCCTGCCTAGATGAATCTCTTGATCGGCGTTCTCCAATCCCCCGACGTTATTATGCCGCACACCCCGGTCGGCTTGGGGTTGCTGGCCGTCGTTGGCCGCTCTTGGTTCTCAATCCGGATCCACCTTCCTTCCGCTTTTCCTGGGGACGCTCCCAGCTTGGCCAGCGTGTTGGCCTCCCCGTTGTTCTCTCTCCCTATCTGGGAGATCCTCCATTCTTCGAGCTTGCCCAAGGCCGCTCTTGCTTCGGCCACATAGCTTGCCATTGAGTCTTCCTTGGATACGAAGTCCCCTCTAACTTGGTTAGCTACCAGTCGGAAGTCTGTGTGGAAGTGCACCCTGGACGCGCCCAACACGCGTGTTAGCCTGACTCCCGATAGGAGGGCTTCGTACTCCGCTGCGTTATTGGTCGCCCGGAACTCGAAGTGTATCGAATACTCGATCTTTTCCCCCGTCGGGGTTCTTACCACGACCCCCGCGCCGCAACCATTGTTGCTGGACGACCCGTCTACATGGGCCGTCCACCACTGCTCGTCCATCTTCTCGCCTTCCCTCGGAGTCAGCTCGGCCATGAAGTCCGCCACTGCTTGCCCTTTAACCGCCTTGCCGGCACGATAACCAGGTGGAATTCGCTAAGTTCTATGGCCCATTTGGTCAGTCTTCCTGAGACGTCCGGCTTTTGCAGCAATTGGAGCAGCGGGTATGCCGTTGGGATTGTGACGGTATGGGCGTGAAAGTATGGTTTCAACCTTCGGACTGCCGAGACCACCGCCAGAGCTAGTCTTTCGATTTCCGGGTATCTCTCCTCCGTTCCTATCAGCGACCGGGAAAGGTAATATACCGGCCTTTGCACGCCTTCCGCCTCCGAGATCAGTACTGCGCTGACGGCCGCGTCCGAGCACGCTACGTACATGGTAAGTGGTTCCCCCCTTGTTGAGGGGCGGAGCGTTGGCAGGCTCGAAAGCTGGAGCTTGAGTTCTCTGAACGTCGCCTCGCATTCGTCCGACCATACCACCCTGGGTCCTGGGTTCCTTAACAGTTGGAAGAATGGCCTTAAACGGTCCGCCGTTCTTGGCAGAAACCTGCTTAATGCCGCCACCCTTCCGTTCAGCTTCTGGACTTCTTTCACCGTCCGTGGGGGGTTCATAGCCATAACGGCCTCGACCTTTTCTCCTCTTGGCTTGATCCCCTCGGGCATGATTCGGAAGCTCAGAAAGTGCCCCTCCTTGACCTCGAACGCGCACTTTTTTGCCTTTAGTTTGAGCCCTACTTTTCTGACGTTGGCGAAGATCTCCTCTAAGTCGGCTATGTGCGTTCTGGTCTCCTTTGACCGGACGAGTATGTCGTCCACGTACACCTCCGCGTTCCTGCCTATCTGTGCCTCGAACACCTTGTCCATTAGCCTCTGGAACGTCGCCCCGGCGTTGCGCAGGCCGAAAGGCATTACTTTAAAACAGAATGTGTCCATCTCTGTGATGAACGACGTCTTCTCCTCGTCTTCCCTGAACGCCGTTGAGTCCTTCCTTATTGGCCTCGGCGGGGGTAGGGTTCCCGTTCCGCTCAACGTGAGGAATACCTGCCTTTGATTCGCCGCCGGGGCAGGGCCTACCTCCCTTCGCCCCGCCCCTGCCGGGGTGTCGGTCCTGTATGCAGTCGTCTGTGGGGCGGCCAGGGGCTTGGCCTGCAGCTGTTGGAGCTGAGGTTGGCTCTGCTGCTGCTGTCCCCCCGTGTTTGCAGAGGTGCCCCTCCCCCTCTGTTGTCGCCTGCACTCCTGGATCTTCGCGCCCAGGTAGTCTTCCACGTTGCATTCTCCGTGGGATCTTTCCATGGCCTCGGCGGCTTTCGCACGAGGTCCCCCGCGAAGTAGGTGGGTCGGAGGCCGTTTGTGGG
The DNA here is from genome assembly GCA_001185155.1 of Zostera marina. Taxonomy (NCBI): domain Eukaryota; kingdom Viridiplantae; phylum Streptophyta; class Magnoliopsida; order Alismatales; family Zosteraceae; genus Zostera; species Zostera marina. Next base: position 279,554 of record LFYR01000112.1, read on the forward strand.
AGCGTACAACGCCACTTCTTTCGAGATCCCCTCGATCTTCTGCACCTCACTCGCGAACCGATCCATGTATGCGCGTGTACTCTCTGACTCTCCCTGCGCGACGGTACTGAGAGTAGCCTTGATTTTTGGCCTCCTTCGACGGTGCGCGAAGGCCGCCCGGAATACCGCCACCAGGCCCTCGTAGGTGTGCACGGACCATGTCGGTAGCGTCCTGTACCAGGCTATCGCGTCGCGCGTCAAGGCCCTGCGGAACATCCGACACCAGATGTCCTTTCTGCTCGTCTTGTCCTCCATGTTGGTCTTGAACGAGTGTAGGTGATCCTCCGGGTTTGTGTCGCCCTTGTAGTATGGGATTTTCGAGGCCCTCCAGCCTGACGGGTATTCTTCGTCTAGCAGGTGTTGCGCTAGGGCTTCTCCGCTGTCCCCCCTATTGTTGGTTCCAAAATGGCACCCGGGGCCTCCGCGGGTGGGGTATCACTCCCGGGTCCTCCAACCGGGGGGGAGGTCCGTACATTGGGTCTCCGCCTCCGCCCCCGTCCGACTCCAGGGTGCGGGGGGTCACCGTAAGTTGGTGTACCTGCTCCTGCAGCTGGCGCTGGCTCTCCTGCAGCGTAGATATCAGTTCTACGAGCTGTATCCTCTCTCGCTTGCTCTCCCTTTCCGCGCGCTCTTTTCGCCGGAGCCTCTCGTGCTCCCTTTCCCTTTTCTCCCGGGACCGCGACCGGGACCACGTACTCCTATCCCTGGGTGGGGACGCCGGCTCCTTCTGGGCGACTCCCACCCGTACCTTATTTCCTCCAACTCCATGCGTAACCTCTCTTCCTGGGCGCCCCATTCCTCGTTGTCCCTTACCTCCTCCGAGTACCGGTCGCGGGAGTGGTGTCACGCCGGCCGGTACTCCACTGCTGTTCGCTCGCGTCGCTTCAAGCATCCCCCTACTTGATATTCGCTTCTCGTCATCCTCCTCTTCTCCGATTGTCGCGCGTCTGTTCACGTCAGGTTCACCACTGTTAGTGTGTGGGCTCGCCGGAGTAAGCTTACAACCGCAACTTAGCACAAGTTCACTCTTTGGAATTATCAACCCCCTCCCCTGTTGGACCAGGGGAGGTATTTATAGCTTCTCACCGTCGACCTCGAGCCTCGTGGGCTCGTGCGTTGGGCCCGCCCACTCGCCTGGGCCGCCGACAGACCTTGTTCGGTCCATGGGCCGCGGGCCGCGGTCCATGGTACCAACAGGCGTGTAAACTAATTTCCATGTCCGTTACAGGATCAGGATCAATTTCTACGACTTCCACCCGACAATCCTGCTCCGCACTCATGTGAAACAACTTTCCCTTGCAGCGATGACCGGGAAAGTATAATCGGAACAATAGGCCTTTGGCCGTTCTCTCTTTCCGTTCGTCCGCGTTTTACAATTGAAACCGCAAGGGCGCCCGTCGGAGGAGTTTTAATCAGTGGCTCAGTCTTGACGTTCGCTGAGAAGTTCTTCTAAGGTTTATATCCGCGATTTGCTTTGTAAACTTTCACGGTAGCCAACGGACGATCAATCTTCGATTGACTTTTGATCTCTGGTTTGGTCTGAGTCTGTCTGTATTAACCGGTTATTTACGTAACCGGTTATTAATTGGAGGTAACCCGATTAAGGGTAAAAATGGAAATTACTAGGAAGATCAAAATATAAATTAAAATGATAGAAGGGAAGAGGGGAAAACGGAAAAGGATTGAAACATAAATTGAAAAGGGAAGACGGAAGGAGAAGAAGGAGGCAGCTAGGAGAAAGGGAGGGCATCGTGGCTTGGATCTGTAAGGGGGCACCGGTATCGTGGTGTGGAAGGTGTGAGACTCGACAAGCAGCGAAAGAGATATGTAAAGTGTGAGTTAAGATGGAGACGTTCATGGGAAATGGAAATGGGAAGGGAAGAAGATGAGTGAAGGGAAGATAGAACGAGTTCAATCGGAATGAGTCCGTCTGGACGAACTCGTCCATTTTCAACCCTACCTTCACATAAAAAGGGATCCTATGTGTGGATTCCTGATCTACGTTTGGGGACAAATCACTGAAATTATTACTCTTATATTTAAATTGATGCTGATCCATTATTTTAAATGGGGGAACTCCATTATATAATATTAAATGAAGTCTGATTGATTGATTGATGAATGAAATTGGATATATTTGGATATTAATTATACTATTTTAAATTGTTTCTGTTTGATTTTGACTTAGGGTTAGGGTTAGAGACCTTTAAATTATATTATACTACTGACTCACAAATCACCATGATAGATGGATATATCCTTCCCTATCGGTTATGATGATCAGTAGGGTGATGCTTATGGTTATGATATTAACCAAATTGATTCATGGTTAGTAATCTTAAATCATCAGATTCTTATGTTAGATTTGACGATCCTTATGTTTATGATGTTAGATCTAAAGATTTTCTCACTGATTTTTATATATTAAATCGAATTGATTCATGGTTAGTAATATTAAACCATCCGATTCTTATGTTAGAGTTGATGATCCCTAAGGTGTATGATGTTAGATCTAAAGATTATCTCATTAATTTTTTTATGTAAATTTAATGATTCTTAGTGCTGAAATAGATATCACCTTCACTGATCTTGGAGTGTATTGTCTTATGAGTTGTTGAAGTAAGTGATATTGATTGCATGATAACCTACGATGCTTGAAACTGATTAAAGTAATTAATTTCTGTTTTAGATCATATAAGATACTCATCATGTGGTCGGTTTTTCTTTATGACGAAAATGCTATGGGGGGTTGCATGTTTAGGCAGCATATAAGGTGTTTTCATGAGATGTTGCTATTATTAGTTGCTGATTTTAAAATGATAATAGGATTGGGGAAAACTCATATGAATGGACATGAGGATAAATATAGTAATGCATGTATGAATGAGTTCAGGGGCGTATCCAGGGGGGGCAAGGGAGGGCAATTGCCCCCCCTAAAATTTGGAAAATATCCGAGGACCTATATGTAATTAAATTTTTTATAGGGGGTTAAGTGTAATTTTCACAATATATTAATATTTTTTAAGGGTTAATATATAAATTTCACAATATTTATATACTATATAAATTTTACAATATATGTAATTTTAAATTTAATTACATATAAATCCCTAAAAACTTAAATATCCCTAAATTTCTCCCTCAAATCTTCTTAATCCCTAAACCTCTCCCCAAATTTTCTAAATCCTTAAACCTCTCCCCCAAATTTCTAAATCCCTAAACCTCTCCCCCAAACCCAAAACCCACGATATTTCCCCAATATCCTCCAAATTTCCCCAATATCCCCAAAACCCACGATTTCTCCCAAAATCTCCCCAATATTCTTTCGCCAATATTATTTCCCCAATCTCATTTTCCCCCATCCTCCAATCTCGTTTCCCCCCATCTAATTTCCTTCAATCTTATTTCCCCCAATCTCCTTCCCCAAAACTCACGACTTCCCCCAATCTCTCCTCCTCCCATCCACCTCACGATCATCTCAGGGTCAACCGGTCAAGCTCTCACGTTCTGACCACCGTCCATCGAGATTCAGTTATTGTGCCACAGCCCACAGGACACCACCACCATCGGATTTCACTGCCTTCAGTTCGTCTCCACTCTCCAGAGTCCAGTCTCCGCTACTCTCTAGC
>LFYR01000112.1:283321-347344 GCA_001185155.1 Zostera marina
TGAATTCTTGATCCGTTTGTGTTTAACCTAGCTTGATCCGGAAAAAAATATACCATTTTAAAACAGGATAATGAACCATTTGCAAAAAATTGAATTGAACTATCATCAACCTGAAAAAATATGAATTTTCATCATTCCATGTGATTTTTTAAAACAGGGACCTAAATTGATTAAATATCCATGTGAATTTTATTTATTTCTTTAATTAATTAAAGAGGAACCATTTTATTTATTTCTTTAATGTGATTCCCACATTAAAACTCGTCTCAGAAATCGCCTTGGTGATAGTTTGATGAATGATTGTTTAATAACATATATCGAGAAAGATATTTTTAAAACTATAGACAACGAAGTTATTTTAAAAATATTTAATGATATGTGTCTTCGTCGTAGGACATTGAAGTAATGTAAAATGTATTTGAAATTTTTATTGTTAATTAAATGAATGTATTTATTTTTAATTTGAATATTAATTAATGTATTGAATATTAATTATATAATGAATGTATTGATTTTTTATAGGTTTTTATAATCAATTATATGAATAGGTCATGCCAAAATTTGTATAGGTTTTTTAATTAGTACAAAAGATTTTTTTCGCCTTCGGCGAATCTTGCCCCCCCCTGCCGGGAAATCCTAGATACGCCACTGAATGGGTTCATGAATGAATGAAACACATGAATGAGATATGACAGGGGTGTTATGACAAATGACGAATAATTCGTGATGACCCATTAGGGGACATGAATGATTGATACCATTAGACTGAATGTTTATATATACATGTGTTATGTTAATTGCTATTGTTGGAGTCTATACTTTACATACTGAGTGATGTAGTCACTCACGGATACATGACATGTTGCAGGAAATGGAGGCAACCTTGCCTAACTGAAGGGGTAGGAGACAAAGGATTCGTCGAGGTGTCGGCGTAGGATGTGAAGCGACGTAGTCGTTGTCTTTGCTTTTGGTTGTAATAAGTACTGTGTTAGTTCCCGAATGTTATGGTTGTAGTGCATTTGAAATTAATCTATGGTTAATCGTTTTATGAGAATTAAAACCTAATTTGGGGAGCAGGGTTTTACACTGTCCCTCTACCATATAAGCCGCCGCAACAGTCCTCCCTGTTTGCTGCAAAAGTAGATGAAGAATTTCAGAAAGAAAAGTAGAAAACAAATTGGAAGAAGAAGATTTGGAAGCTTACATTATGTCGGCGCCTAAAATTAAACCTTTTAGAAATGTTATGTAAATTAGAGTTTTGATCTAAATAAGGTTTGCAGTTGGTGCCATTTTTTTCCACTAGACTTGACTCGGAGTGATGGGATGAAGATCTTGAAGATACCGAATCCCATGAGTCCCGATTCCGCCAATGTATGAGGAGAGGACTGAGAAGCAGAAATCGGGGTTTCATTTTTGCTCCATACCCTCCATTTCCATTTTTTGATTACTTGATTGTGGACTTATGGTAAGGGTCCATCGAGAGAGAAGCAGCGTGGAATGCAACATGGTACAATTAATTTTGTAAGTTTTATCATATTTCAGTTTCTTTGATTTCTTCAGATTTCTTTTAATTTATTTAGGGAAATTAGTTAGGGTTTGTTCTCTAAAACCAGATACATGCATTGTTTACTGGTTGGTTCATACACTGTCTTGAGAAACTAAGAAATTTCTTATTACACACTGATATAATATAACAATTTAATAGTCATTAATTATTACACACATTAATGCACCAGACAAACTATCTTACGAAAACACACACATTTTAAGTAACCAAATGTTCTAAAAGCATATAAAAAACTAAAAAAATAACATCAATTATCAAACCACTTCTGAAGAAAATCACATACGAATTCATTTGAACAATCACATCTCTTGGTATTAGAAATTAGGATACTGATGAAGTCAAGGGCCAGTAGGTGGTTCAGGGGATTGTGATTTCTTTGGTGGAGGTAACTGTGGTGATGAGGGACTGTTGATTGAACTAGGTTTATCATCTGTTTGTGTTTTGGTTGGTGTAGGTTTTGAATAGTTTTGAGCCAGTGGGGTTTCTTCTGGGCTTTTAGTTTCTGACCTTTCCAGTTCATCTAAGGGTCTAGGATAATTTTCTTGGGAAAGAAGTGCAACTTCAGATGTTTTAAAAATGTTTTGTCTAACTATTTGTTCGGTAGATGTTTGTGCAGGTTTGGTATCTCGAGAATTGTTAGATGGATTTGATTTCAAAGAAGGTGTTCTTGATGAGGAATCAATTGGAAGCTTGAAGGGTTGATTGACTTCATTTTGTGGAGTGGGTAAAGTAGGTTTTGTAGAAGATGAAGTGTCTTTTGGTAGAAAAGGTTTTGTAGAAGATGAAGTGTCTTTTGGCAGAGAAGATTTTGTGAAAGATGAAGTGCCTGTGAGGTTTTGTGGGTGTACAGAAGATTTTTTTTGTGTTTCCGTCAGAGAGGTTACTTCTTCAATGGATTGGGGAACTCCTTGTGTATTAGTTGGAGGTTTGTTTTGACTTAATTCTTTTTCTGCAAATGTTTGTATTTGCTTAGGAGATTCTAGGTTGGGAAAGGGTAACACAGGTGAATTTACAATAAGTGAGTTTATTGTTTCATCCAAAGAACTCTCTGTGTAATCTGAAACATTTGGTTCCTTCTTGGGTGTTTCAAGCAATTTTTCGGAGAGTTTGTGGTTTTCATCTTTTGGCGTGGATAAATATGGTTTAGGGATGTTAGAACTTTTTATATTTTCTTTGGGCCCTTGTGGTGGGTTTGAACGTTCTTCTGGTTGAGTATTGTTAATGGGAGTTGAAATTTGTTTGTCCTCATTGAAATTTTTTGTATATATAAATGGTTTTGATGTGTATGCCATTGAATTAAGTTTTTGTTCAAAGGGTTGAGGATCTTCTTGTCTAAAATGAGCTTCCATTTTAGTTGGTTCAGATGGAGATTGACCAAATACTTTTTCTATAGTTGTTTGTACATTTTTAGGAGGATCGGATTGAAAAGTTGATATTGGAGTCGGTTTCATGGTATCTAAGGTTTGTACTTGTTGGAAGGGTTGAGACCCTTCCTGTATCAAAGAAGGTTTTGCCTGATCTTTTTGAGAAGAAGATTCATCAAGTATTTCTTCTATCAGTTCTGCTTTGGATGTGAGTGAGTGACTTAATTTCATTGTTGAAGAAATGATTTCATCTGCAGAACTTTTCAAAATCCTTTGAACTTGTTGTTTCTGCATGTATGGTTCAGTTGATGGTTTGCTGAATTGATTAGGTTCGTCATCTAGTTCGGGTAAAAAGGACGGTTGGCTAGTGTTTGATTCTTCCTTTTTATAAAAGTTCTTAAGTTTAGAAGGTTCAGATTTAATGTCGGTTGGGTCAATACCTGCTTCAGTACTGGGGACAATTATTGATTGTGGAGTTGAGACTTCCTTCTTCTCTAGGGGTTCTTCTTCAGGTTTAGGAATTCCTGATTGGGTAGCTATCGGGGAAATCTGTACTCGTTGGAGGGGCTGGAACCTTTCCTGATTCAAAGGGGTTTCTGCTTGATTCTGCTGAGAAGCAGCTTCACCAAGAATTTCTTGTATTGGTGTTTTCATTTGTGTTTTTTTAGATAGGGGTAGTGTTTCCAAAGTATTTTTCGGCATTTTGGAGACATCTTGTTCAACTGGGATTGAGTCCTTATCCAATTTAGATGGTTTGATGGTTTGTTTTTGAAGTGCTGAAGTTTTTTTCTCTATGAAACTTTGAACAGGTTGTGGATTTTCTTGTTGGTTACTCAAGAAAGTTGACAATTCCGATGGTGAATTAACCTCTTTTTGAGTATATTGAAGAGTGGAATCAAGAAAGTTTGTGGCTTCTTTTTCTTCCATTTTTCTATCTACAGATTTCACACCTTGTGGTAAATCACTAAGTGCATTGGTTGCTTCTGACATCACTTTGGTTTCTTTTAGGGGTTCTTGTAATCTTGGGTTTTGAAAATCCTGGTTTATTAATGGTTCTGAAATCTTAAGTGTCTCTGGATGAGACATTTGTGAAAAATCATTTATTAAGGGTTGATTTGCTCTATCCTCCTGTATTGCTAATGTGGGTGGTTTACCAGTCTTCGATCCTTCTCCCTTTTCATCAGTTCCTTTTATATCTTTAGAAGATCCAGATTTAATATTCATTGGGTAAATTTCTGGTTGAGTTTTCCGAATAAGAATTGATTGTGGAGTTGAGGTTTCGTTCTTCTCCATAGATTCTTCTGCATTTGTAGGGAATCCTGGTGATGTGTCTATCAGTGAGCTCTGTACTTTTTGGAGGGGTTGGAATAATTTCTTGGTCAAAGGAATTTCTGTTTGATCCTGTCGATAAACAGATTCACCATGTATTTCTTCTACAGGTTTTTCTGCTTGCTTAAAAGGTTCTGATTGGGATGTGGGTAAATGACTTGGTTTCATTGTAGAAGAACTTATTGTATATTCATCCAACCTCTCCGTATCCTTTGGAACTTGTTGCATTTGCTTGTACGAATCACTTGCTGGTTTGAAGTGTGGTTGATTAGCTCCATCATTTGGTGTGAGTAAAAAAGGTAATCTAGTCTTTTCTAATTTTTCTCCATTTTCATTGGTTCCAGTTATAGCTTTTGAAGGCTTAGAATTAATATTCATCAGGTTTATCTCAGGTTGAGTAGTGGGAATGATAATTGAATCTAGAGTGGATGTTTCCTTCTTCTCTAGGGGTTCTTGTGCAGGTTTTAGATATCTGTTATCTATCGGTAAACTTTTTTTTTGTTGGAGTTGAAATCCTTCCTGAATCAAAGGAGCTTCTGTTTGATAAGAAGATTCACCAAGTATTCCTTCTACCGGTGTTTGTGCTTGCCGAGATAATTCTGTTTGGGATGTGGGTAAGTGACTTGATTTCATTGCAGTAGAAATGATTTCATCTACAGAGCTTTTCACAATCCTTTCATCTTGTTGTTTCTGCATGTATGATTCAGTTGATGGTTTGATGGATTGATTAGTTCCGTCATCTAGCTCATCAGGTAAAAGAGGTGGTTGTCTAGTGTTTGATTCTTTCTTTTTATAAAACTTCTTAAGTTTAAAAGGTTCAGATATAACGTCGATTGGATAAATACCTGCTTCAGTACTGGGTATAATTATTGATTGTGGAGTTGAGGCTTCCTTCTTCTCTAGGGGTTCTTCTACAGGTTTAGGAAATCCTGATTGGGTATCTATCGGGGAAATCTTTACTCGTTGGAGGGGTTGGAGCCTTTCCTGATTCAAAGAGGTTTCTGCTTGATTGTGCTCAGAAGCAGCTTCACCAAGCATTTCTTGTATTGGTGTCTTCATTTGTGTTTGTTTAGATGGTTCTTCTTGGGATGTGGGTATGGGACTTGGTTTCATTGTTGAAGAAAAGGTTTCTTCTACAGAACTTTTCACAATCTCTTGACCTTTATGTTTCTGCATGTCTGAATCATTTGATAGTTTGAATGATTGATTAGCTCTGACATCTTGCGTAGGTAAAAGGGGCGGTTGGTTATTGTTTAATTCTTCCCTTTTGTCAAACTTTGTAAGTTTAGAAGGTTCGGATTTAATGTCAGATGTGTCGATATCTGCTCCAGTACTGGGAATAATTAATGATTGTGAAGTTGAGACTCTCTTCTTATCTAGGGATTCTTGTGATGGTTTGAAGGAGTGTATAGCTTCATTTTCAGGTGTTGGTAAAAGAGGTAGTTCACTAGTGTTTGGATCTTCCTTCTTTTCATCAAGTGGTTTGGGAGATCGAGGAGATTTTGCTTGTGTAGGTAGTGGTAGTTTTTCCGATGTATTTTTCAGAGGTCGGGGGACGTCTTGTTCAACTGATATTGAATCCTTTGGTAATTTAGATGGATCGATGATTTGTTTTGGAGGGGTTGAACTTTTTTTCTCTGTGAAACTTTGAACAAGTTGTGAACTTTCTGGTTGTTTACCCATGAAAGTTGGTAATTTCGATGGTAAAATAACTTCTTTTTGCGTAGATTGAAGATTAGAATCAAGAAAGTATGTGGTCTCTTTCTCTTCCATTTGTCTTTCTGCAGATTTCACATCTTTTGGTAAATCTCTAAGTGTATTGGTTTCTCCTGGCATTACTTGGGTTTCTTTTACTGGTTCTTGTGATTTTGAATTTTGAAATTTCTGGTCTATTGGCGGTTCTGAAATCTTAAGGGTGTCTGGGTGACTCATTTGTGAAGATGTATTCATCGAAGGATCAAGTGGCTTCTGATGGATGGTTTTTGCTTTTGATTCAGATACATTAGTATTTTCCAATATAAAATCATTTTTCTTTTTTTCAAGGTAGTATGAGAATTCAGTATCTTTTGAATCTTGATCTGAAAGATCATTTTGTGGCTGAGGTTGTATGTCTGGGTAATGCAATGATTCCTGAGTTTCTGATTCAACTGATTTGGGCACTTTCTTAAAAAGAACTAATTGAGAGGCTACAGGAAGAGTTTTTCTTTCTCTCTTTTCCTGGGATCCGTCTGACACTGGTTTATCTTGTGGATTCTTATCATTCAAGTTCGTTCCATTTTCCTCAGTATCCTGTGACATTGGAGTCTCTGTTTCACTCAGCTTTGGATCAAACTCGGTCATTTTATCTAAATATTCTATGGACTGGGTATCTTTTGATTCGTGATATTGGATTCCAATTTTTGTTTGAGATGATCGAAGATCCTTGGATTGGGAATCTGGATCAAAAGGTCGAAAAAGATTCTGAGTGAATTCTTTTTCGCTTTCTTTTTGTCCATTCTGCAAGGGTTCTAATTTATGTGTTTGTGAATCTAATGATTGTTCAAAAGGCTCTATATTTTTTAGTTCAGGCTTTTGAAATTCTATTCCTTGAGCATTTCTGATAAGTTGTGGCTGGTCATAACCATGATCATCTGATTCATTGATGCTTCCAATAAATTGTTCTATGTTTCCTTGTGAGGGTTGTGGAGATTCTATCTTGTGATAGGGTGTGTCTGAAGATAGATATTTATGAGGATCTACAACAGTTGGTTGTTGAGATGGAGTAATTTTCTTTTGAAATACATGTTGGGGAGATGTCTTGATGGATATTGGGAATTCATTAGTTTCTTGCGTTGGAAACTTTGGTTTAGTTGTCGGAGTTGTTTCTTCAGGAATAACAGGTGTTATCTTTTCCCCATTCTGCATTGAAGGATTTGAGAATGGTTGGGGATTCAACAAAATTGGTAATTTTGTCGAAATAACTTTCTTATGAGTCGGATCAACAAAGTCTGTAGCATTTTTTTCTTGTCCAAAAACTTGTGCAGTTTTTCTTTCATGATTATATAGTTCAAAGTGAGTTGTTTCAGCTAATGTTTCCAATGATTTTTGTTCAGGAACAGATAGCGATTGGCTAGTAGGTTCAAGGCTAGCTGTTTCTGGAGATTTCGGCTTATCAAAAAAATTATTTTCCTTTGATTCTTCTACAAGATAAGATTTATCTTGTGCTGGTAATTTTATCTTACTAGATGGTTTATATAGCCTATTATCTTCTTGATGTATAAACTTAGGTTTATCTAGTTTGAAGGGTTCTAGGTTACCATGTGAATGTTGTGAAGGCTCTAGTTCATGAGGGTCACTTTTGTATGATTTTTCATGGGGTCTACGAGCATCTAATTCATGAGCTTGGGATTCAAGTAGTTCATCTTCTATCTGAAGATACTCTAATTGAGTAAGTTTATGGGAAGCTGTTAAATCCTGAAGAATTAAGTTCTCTCTCTTTTTCTCAGATTCTTGAGATGGTGGTTGGTCTATTGATTTTTGATGGCTTATTTCAACTGTTGGTTCAGAAAAGTTTGAATCTTCTTCAGATATAACTGAAGGAATGGTTGTTCCTAAAGGATAAAGATCATCTACATTATTTTTGTTTATATATTTTATAATTTGGATATCTTCCGAATCAATGTCTTGAATATCATTTTTTATTTCAGAAGACTGGAGATATGCTTTAGATTTTGGTTCAGGAGAATTAAGTGATTGATTGAGGGGTTCTGAGAGGGTATTCTTAAGCAGAAAATGTTCAGGAGGGCTTAGGTCTGCTCTTTTTTCTTTGCTATCTTGTGATAGAAAAGGATCGAGTGGCTTACACTCACTTGTTCTATCTTTGTGTTTATGTATCTTTGAATTTTCTTCTTTTGGTAAATTTAAATAAGAAATCATCCCAGGTTCTTCTGATATAAACTCATTCTTCTTTTTCATCAGATTGTCTGTGATTTCAGTATTTTCTGCATTAGGATAAGTAAGATCGTTTTTTGCTTTAGGAGATTGAAGGGCATTTAGTTGTTTTGATGGTGTGTTGGTTTCTAATTCAACTGGTGCAGGTAATGGTTTAGAAGATTCTAACTGGGCACTCTTAGAGAGATAGGTGGACTGTGAAAGATTACGATTTTCTTTCTTTTCCATGTAATTCTGGGAAAATTGATTGTCTTGTGCTTTCTTATGACCAAATTTCTCTTTTTTCTCTCCAGAATCACGTCTAAAGACATGCACAGGTGGTTTTTGATGGTTAGTTTCATGTTTTGGTCCAATCGGTTCTAAATCTTCCTTTTGAGGAACAATCGAAGGATGGATTTTTCTAGAAGGATTAAACTCATCCATTTGATCCAATAAATGTATGAACTGGCTATCTTCTGATTTTGGGTAAGGGAGATCATCTTTTGTTTGAGATAGTTGAAAATCATTGGGCTGGGAAACTGAAATGGAAGGGTTAATAGGGGTATGGGCGAATTCTTTTTTTAAATGTTCATCCAGTTGATCGTGAGTGTTGGTTTCTTGTACATGTGAAGATAGATCAATTGATGGTTTAGATACACTAACTTGTGTTTCTGGTGGAATGGATGATCTTTGTTTAAGATTCATTGTGTGTAATGTGTTTCCTTCAGGAATCCCTGTTTTTCCAGGGTGTGGAACTGTTGGTTGTTTTGTGTATGGGACATATTCTGATTGGGTAGGCATGAATAGAGCTAATTTAGATGAGGTTTCTTTTGTAGAGTTTTTTGAGGGAGGCTCTTGAGATTGTTTGGTAGGTTGTGGTTGATCAAAACCATGTATGGCGCTAGTAGAGTTTTCTATGTTTTCTTGCGAAGGTTTTGGAGATTCTTTCTTATAATAGGATGTACCTGGTTCAAGAGGGACTGGAAATGTTGGATTTTGGTTGGAATTTTCTTTTGTACGAAGCTTTGGTTCAGTCGTAGTATTTTCTACAGGAGTGGCAGTGATCTTTTGTATGTGCTGTATTGAAGATGTGGTAGGTTCTAATTTATAATATTTGGTCTCTGGTGGCACTTTTTGGGAATAAAAAATATGTGATTGGCTGACTTCATCTTCTATATTTTTTTTTGTCTTATGCAAATGTTCCGGCAAATTTGATTCTGGATGCATTGATGCTTCATAGAATTCATAAGTTTCCCAATTAGGCATGTGAACATGTGGTATGGATGTTGCAATTTTTCCTGATGGTTTTGGTTGAATTTTCTTTTTATGAGTTGGTGGTGGGCTTTTTTGTGGGTTAAATGTTGGAATATCTATTGGTTGTGTATGCACAATTGGTTCTGTTTTTGGACTTTCTATTTCAAGAAAAGGTATCTCAGGTAGATCATGGGGATTGCTGGGTTCTATTTCTATGGTGGGTTTGTTGGATGGTGAGATAATTTTAGATTGAGGAATAGGCAGAGGATCATGTCCAAAAGAGATTGGAGATATTGACCTTTTCAGAGGGTTTTCCTCTAGTTGATCAAAATGCACGTTGGATTGTCTAAAGGCTTCTGTTTGATGAGACATTCGTGGGGAGGCTACTTTTGAAGATTTTGTACTTTTTTTCTTTTTCTTGTGTTTTTTTGGTGATTGGAAGGTTTCTGGTTTATGAAGGGAAAAATATTGTTGGTGATCTTTAAGTTTAGATGGGCTAGAGATATGATCATCAATTGACAATTCAGTGATTTTTGCAGGATAAACTTGGGATTTACGAGAGACGATACCTTTAGAAGAAGAGCTGACAAGAGAAGGCCTTCCTTCGTTCACAACTTGATCGATTCTCTGAATTGTTTGGAGCCATGATTCCCGTTGAGATATTTTCTTCCACCATTTTTTCACATTCTTCCTCGACGTGAAGAGATAACTCCACTCTTTAGAATTTGCTAAGTAGTGTGTGTTGGGGAGATGCACTAAATCAGCCAAAGTGAAGTGATTCCCTGCTAGAAACTTGCTATCTGCTAACCTTTGGTTATATACATCAAGGAGTTGAGACAGTTTCTTTTCACTCTCCTGTATTAGTGCTCTTTTCGGCTCTAAATCCATCAAAGATGCAAATGCTAGATGAAACATCAAATTCCAACTTGGAGGGTCGAAACTGTGTTTTTCAGACCTGATCCATTGCTCGATGGAAGCTCTATCTAATGTATTGGTCCCCAATAGGTATTTGTTCCCTTGTTCTGCATAGTTCTCTGGTAAGTAACGACATATTTCTCTGGACTCTGAATCATAAACAAAACATAAATTTAGCATTCCATTTTTTTTATTAGAATTAGAGAACTTGATCCTTCCATCAAAGTGAATGGAGAAGAGATCAAAACTCTTAATTAGATCATACACTAAATCTAGTTTGGACATTATTATATCATCATGTAAATTAGTTACTAGTTATTAGTAAAGGACTGTGGAGTGTGGACTTACCAAAGAGCATTTTTGATCCATCATCAAACACAGGGCCAAGTACTCTACTTGAAGGCTGTTAAACAAACAAGTAGAGAAAACATATGAGTTAATACTATCATGTCTTGAGAGACTTAAAATGAAAGAACTAACATTTTCTTGGAGTTTTAGGAAATCAAAGGGCACAGTGTGTTTCCTTTCTTTGCTCATGTTGATGAGATCAAATTTGACGTTCTTCTCATGGAGGCAAGTGATCACCCGAGACACATCTGGAAGCATCATGAGGTTCCCAAAATACACCTTCACCACGGCATCCGTCATCGGAGGACCTGGGGAGTTTCAGGTGTGAATCTGATAAATTGTCGCAAGAAATTAATAACCTACTTAAACTGTGAGTAGCAAAGAATTGAAGAAGCTTCTAAACCCTTTTAAAACCGGTATGGAGTTAGATTCCATAACCTCCTTGCAAGGAAACAATGCAAACAGTATGTGAGGAGGAATATAGATAGAATTGAAACAGGAGTAAGGTATAAAAATATTACAGGACCGTGGTAGAGTTTTTTTTTCCCTGACAAAGGTCAAAGGTCAAAGGTGTATGTTTATTCTGTAATTTTTTTTATTTATTTTGGGTGTTTGCTATCAAATGCTATGCGTCGCGTCCTTTGTGGGGAGAATTGAAGAAGCAAACCAATATTCTTTTTTAAAGTTTTACTGCAGGACAATGTTCAGGCTTTCTTATGATTCAAGCTTTCTTATATTTCAAAATAAAATGTTTTTTTTTTATAATCAACGTTCCTATTTTTAATTTTTTATGGCTACTTAATTAGTTTTTATTTTTGTTGTAAAGAGTGTAAATCTAAAGCATTGAATGATTAATTCGCCCATTATGACCTCATATGTGATTGAATAAAATAACAGAGCAATATTATAAAACCACTCAATTCAGTCTATATATTAGATTAGGAGATATAATAGAGGCTGCAAAAAAAATTACGCATCACTCTGTCCCTTGGGGGTTACTATATATGAAATGACGTCATTGGGTGCTTGTCGTGACATATATAGACGAAAAAAAATAAAAGATACAGATAACACGTTAGTAGACCTCCTGATCGAGGTAGTTCTTAAAAAGGTCATTACAGATATCAGTATCTCATTTGATTCAGAGTAATATTACAAGAAAAGCTAGTGTCACCTTTTGAAGATATTTATGATGAAAGTATGAGAGACCAACCTCCTGAGACAACGTATCTAGTTACTGAATAACTAGACTACATAGCTAATGGAAGAAAGTCAATGAGTTTCTTGTTCATTTTTTTTTACTTCTGTTTTTTATTTTTTTAATGAAATTTGATCGTTTAAAAAAAAAAAAATTTGAGTTTTTCGTTATTAATTAGAAATAATTTGATCTTAAGTTGTATGCATAATTCTTTATTAATTCTTTTTGTTAATCGCCTAATACAACTGATGATACCCCTGGTCCATCAGACCAATCCTGTCCCCCGACAGTCAACCCGATCCAAAAGGTCAAGAAGAGTCCGGTCCAACATGACAGTACTAGACCTAGTAAGGAAGTGTATCGACCTAAGAAGGGAGATTATACAGTGTGATAAGTAAAAATATTATGTAGTAGGAGAAAATATTTGGTGCTGCACTTTATACCAAGTGATCAACAGCTAATTTTCTCTTCTAATTATTTGAATTTCTGTCATTCTGTGTGTAAAAAATAAAAATGAAAGAAACAAGAAGCAGCTTCATTCATGTGTTTTATTATTCCATAATCAGTACAACGTAAAATAAGATCGACCACAACATGCATGATAACATAAAAAGATAAAGAAAACATGAAAGGAACACACACATACATGCAATAACATTTAAAACACATTGGAACATTGAACAGATAGATAGATCGATCGATGAAGTAGGTACGGTGGTACGTAGTTTCGATCGTTAATTGGCAACCGGCATAGACACCTTCTGCATCGCCACAACGCGACGCCACGACGGCCTAGACGAGATCTTCTCCCACCATTCCCTGACCTTCTTCTTGGACATGAACATAGACGCATAGTCAGTGTTCATGATACACTGTGCATTAGGGAGGTGAGAGAGATCGGCCAATGTGAAATTATCCCCCGCTAGAAAACTTGTTTCTTCCAACCTCCTCTCATAAAACTCAAGAACACTTAGAAGCTTATTCTTGCTATCCTCGATCACTGCATCGTCATGTTTGTCACGCATGTCCGGTGAAACTGCCAAGTGGAATACCAAATTAGATGACGGCACGTTGAAGCTATTCTCTTCGGTTTGTAGCCATTGCTCGATTGAAGCTCTCTCCAATGTTCCTATCCCAAGTAGATCCTTGTTGCCTTGCTCTGCAAATTTCTTCGATACATGCCTACATATTGCACGCGAATCTACAAATACAAGTAAGCTAGAGATATAATTAATGCATCGTATATATATGTGTGAAATTAATCTGAACAACTGTAACGTAACTCACCAACAAGAGTAGTCTTGCCTTCTTCGTAGGTCAGGGCTTGGCCAGTGGACTGAAACAATATTACATCGACCGACCGTTAATTATATTTATGCTGCTAGCTAGCTAGCTAGTTAAACATGCAATTACCTGTTGCTTCAGGTAATCCTTCTTCCTGTGGGCACCCTTGAAGCCGTCGACACGAATCAACTGGAATTCGACGTTCTTCTCGAATAGGCATGCGAGAACTCTTGCAACCTCTGTGGAAGTCGGAGATCCGAACACATTGATGCTTGCCATGAAGTACGTTGAGGGTTGGTATATAGCTGTTGTATGTATATATGCTGTGATTTATAATAAGTTGTTCCACATGACCGTCGCGCGTCTGGATTTAATTGGAAGGTGTATGTGGAAGAAGCTAAGAAGAAGATCGAGGAGGGTAACTGGTAAGTAACTGGTTAAAGGAAAAGTAAATTAAAGAATAAAGGTAAAGTTAAAATGGAAAATCAAAGGAGTAAAAAAAAAAAAGAATCAATCGACGTACTGTCAAGTTTGTACATACATTAATTATGTAAAATAAAATTTCAGAGAACTCACTTAATAAACTCAATAGTGCTCAAGTCTGTATGGGACGTGTGTAACCAAAATATTAAAAACAATATAATTAAAAGACGATTCAAATGACTTTGCACAATATTCAACTGTTCAGATAAAGTGAGTGTTTTTGAACTTATTGGAAAAAAGTTGTGATTATATATTGTATAACTTTAAATATATAAATTTTTTATTCAATTCAAACTACCCAACAATAATCATAATTAATCATCCTATCGATCCTAAATATTCATTAGTTTTATTATATAGTTTGTCATCCATATATGTAATTAGATCGATCTTGACAAACTCGACCTCCAAACAGAACCTTTGTTAAAACCTTAACGACTCCTAACTTAGCTCTACAACTCAAAACTTAGCGAATTTTTAAAGTAATTAAATTTTATTAAAAAATAAGGATAATGTCTAAGTTAATATGAGTATAGAAATAAAAAACAGAAGTAAAAAGAAATGAGCAAGAAATTCATTAACTTTCAATAACTAATTATACAATAATTAGATACGTTGTCTTATGAGGTTAATAAAAAACACAACCGATCTTATTTTAACACTTCGAATCAAATGAGATACTAATGTCTTATAGTTAGATTTTGTCATCACTTATTTATTAAGGAATAATATTCAATATAAGGCAATTAGGAAAGTATATAAATTACCCTAAATATCAGTTGTTACTTGTTAGTTATTATTAGTAACTGTAATTAGTCAATACTCCTTTGTACATAATACATATTAGTATACATTATACATACTGGTTTGATTTTCAAGATATATATATTGTCAGGATTTACACTTTAAAATCATTTTTTTAATGTCTGGAATATATCCTGGATGACTGCAAAAAAGAAGACCAAGAAGTATCAAGTGTTCTAACTTTATCTTTACCAATTATCTCTAATTTTTACTTTTTACTTTTTACCGAAATTAAAAAAGATTATAATTTTCAAAACTTAAGAAATAAAACTGAGTTTGGAGTTTAAATACAATAAGTTTATATATCACAGTCAAGCAGTTTGAACAATATATACAATTTTCTTGAAAAATGTGTAAACACATCTTGGAGAAAAATATGCAATCAAGATTGCACCCTAAACGAAGACCTATTCTTAATTTATCAATAATACAATGGATTAAATTAATGAAGGCTTTGGAAATTAACATACAACAATATTTTGGGGGATATAGTTTAGATGACATAATCATCACCGTCATCATATTCTTCTTCTTCTTCTTCTTCTCCTCCTCCTCCTTCTTCTCCTTCTACATCACCATCTACATATTCACCATCAAGTAACCATTGCTCAAGTTCATCAAGCTCAAGTTCAGGTCCAAAACAGCCACATGATGTATCCCAGTAACTAGTTCCAAGTTCCTCACCACGACTTGCTACATGGAGCAAAGGTCGACATTTTAGCAGAGCATCGACCATATCTCTATTAGTGCTTCCAGTGACACCAAACCATCTTAATCTTGGGAAATAGGGTTTCTTAAGCCATCTGAAAGCAAGCTGGGTGATGCCTCGGCATTCATATAGATCCAATAACTGAATACTACTACCACCCCGCACATCATTAGAGTACATTGATGCTAAAGCAATGACAGATGTATCACTTATAAGAGGGCAATCACGTATCTTGAGTTCTACAAGTGGTACTCTAATCCTGGTTAGCATTAGGATAGCATCATCAGAAATGTTGGGATTGCAGGAAAGGTCAAGGACATGCAAGAATTTCAAGGAACCACCAAATAAAGCACAAACACAGTTGTCTGTAAGCCGTTTGCAGCCTCGCACTGACAGGGAGACTAAGGAACTCAATCCACCTCCCAAGTATGACAAACCTAAATCAGTAATATCAGTGCAGTCCAATAGTAAAATCTGTAACTTGGAAAGGGAACTTATAGCTAGAAGCCCATCATCTCCAACATTCCAGCATTCTCTCAAGTCAACCATAGTAAGATTTAGATTGAAAGTTAAGCCCACAATTGCAAGGTTGGTTAGGAGATGACATCTACGCATGCTTACATGTGTCAGCGATAGAGATGTAGCGGATATATCATGAAACACTAAATCAGTCAGTTGACTCCCAAAAGATACTTTCAGTTTGTGTAAATTGTGACATGAATGCAAAATTGCCCTGTAACCAGTGTCAGTAACACGGCAAAACCCCCCAAGATAGATACTTTGAAGTGAAGAACTCGTATCTGCCATTAACAGCACACCAAGATCATTTACACGGCGGAAGTAGGTGTACACAAAGTCCTGACTTCGTATTAGTGAAATGTGTTTCAGCTTCCCACACTGATTGATCATTTGAAGACCTGCATTGGTAAGGTCATGTGTCGCACTTGGTTCTATAAGCGGTGCATCTTGAAGTTCCAAATGAATCAAGGACACGAGATTTAGTGAAATAGATCCAACAAGAGTGTCAGTGATGTTGTCGACTGACAAGCATAGCTTCTGAAGATTCTGCAGAATTTGAGGTTTGGTAAGAGGTGAACGTAAAGGCAACACTGCCCTTGTGTTAAGCATTTCAAGTACCATCAACATTGGAATGTAACCAATCTTGAGAGCCGAGAGGTTTTCAGAAGCATTTCCCCATAGCTGACCAAACCGTGCATGATCAAATTCCGAAAAATCAAAAGACAAACACAATGACTGCAAAACAAAAACCATTTATTAATAATTAATGTCAGTGCATAGTTTCACATTGTTAATTATTATGTATTTTCCACCAATAATATTTAAATAGACTAAAGAAGTAAAGAACGGTGAATAAATTGAACAGTCATGTAATAAAAAATTAAAACCTTAAAAATACATAATTGACCACATGAGTAAACAAACTGCAGGTGATTTATCTCCTTTCGCCTTACACTCTTACCTCCAGTTGAGAACAACCAGTAATCAACTTTTCCAGATCAGAAAATGAAATTGGAAGCTGCATTCTCCTTTGTTCTGCTAGAGAACCTATGGAGAGAGATCTGTCAAGAAAAGAATTGCTTATATCAAAAAGTCTGAGCAAAAAGATTACTTATCATTCTATACAATGCAATTATACCTTCCCCTATCCTTTTACATTATTTATTGCAATATGAATCTCACTCTATTACGGTATCAAAGAAGATATAATAAGTAATCACACTTAAATCCATAATCATCACATGAAAGATCAAATGGCAAATATAAAAAACATGACTGCACATGACAAAGAGATGTTTAAAAAATTCCAGGCTTATGTATAGCCTGCCATCCACACACATTTTATTATGCATACACAAATGTCAAATGGTATAATAAATCCAATAGTTCTACACCAGCACATTTCCAGATCCTAAGTCAATGGTACAATAAATCAAGTATATTCTATAACAATACACAATCTTTATTCATCTTTAGTACATTTTTTTTAGTTTGAAATCAGTTGGTAATTTATTAATTTCAAAGCGTAAAAAAAGAGGGCAGAGTGAACATGCCACTCCCCTCCAAACCCTAGACTTTGGTATATGGGCATTTGCCCCCCCCAATCCTAGAGTTTACCTACATTGTTTTCATTCCATATTTCCTACTCTACCTATCTCATGTTGATCCTACGTATTTTTATAAGAAGTACTTTCAAGATATGAGTTGAGGAGAAAAACCTCGACCGGCTTAATGTATGGTCTTTTCCATCTTTTAACCGGAGAAAACTTATCCCACATCCTGAATTTACCTCTTATAAAGTTACGTAATTGACATATGTGATTCCCCCCGGAAGAGGTACCCCATATTTATAGAGATCGCTTCCTTCTTCTTCTCTCATTTCCCTTCCCCATGATATGGTGTTTAGTGTAATTACAATTACTGAATTTAAATAGGATTTGGATAAGCCTGTATATCGGTCAGATTCGGATCAGATATACAGGTATCCGAATCCGAATAACTATCTGGATATCCGAATCCGACCGAATAAAATCTGGATTTGAAAATCTGAATCTGAATTCGAATCCGGATAATCCGAATCCGAATAATCCGAATCCAGATAACTTTAGGTTAGTGTTAGAGTTAGGATTTAATAATTATAAGTTAATAAGTTATAAAGATTTATAATTATAACTTAGGTAATTAGGTTTAAGACTTTAAGTGTTTAATGATTTATAATATAAATATAAATATATAATATAATAATATTAATTTATTATATATCCGAATCCGAATATCTGAATCCGAAATTTTTAAACGAATTCGGATTTTATCGACGGATTTTCCGGATATCTGAATAAAATCCGGATTTCAATTTAGGTATCCGAATCCGAATCTGGATAGTCATATTCGAATTCGAATACGGATTCCGGTATACCATTTACAGGCTTAAATTTGGATTTGCTTGAGGTATCCAAATGTTGACCAACTCATCTTCCCTTCTGGTAACTTTCGTAAGGGTAAAAGCCAAAAGCTTATCTGACATATCAAGAAATAAATCTAGAACTAAATAGGTGATAAATTGATGTCTGTTGCCTGTGAGATTGGAAGCCCCAAATCCATCCTCGTCAATGATTAAATAATGAACTGAATGAAGATAAATATACCCATCACATCAATCAATCTTGAATCCATTGCATTTTTATATAAAAAAAAAAACTAGATAAACCAGCATTTTCCGTACCTCAACTGGGAACAAGTACCCCCAATTGTGTAGAGAAGCGCACCAGAAAATCTCTTACAGTTGAGTAAACACAGGTCAGAAAGCGAAGGTCTCAGAAGGATCTTGAAGGAGGAATCATCAAGGCGATCGCAATCAAGCTTGAGACTTTCAAGGTACGGATTACGTGGAAGCAACGGGCACAGCAGATCCAAAGTCGGAGCAATATCCTAATAAAATCATCACCAACCACAACAGCAAACAAAAACAACGAATAAACAAGGTGTAGAAAAAAACAAGGTAAGCAAAATCGAGCTTACGAGAAGATGAAAAGCGGGGACGAAAGATAAGGTGTGGAAAGCACAGCCGTGAAAGAATCTGCACGTGGATGCGATGGAACAAAGGGAAATCACGTCGAGCTTCATCATGATTGTGGAAATTAAAGCCGAAGGGAGTTCGGTTATACACATCAACGTCGTCGACGATCTTAATGGTGATTCTGCCGGAGATTCCGTTATTTCCATGCCTTCCATCATCACCAACACCTTCGAAGATCTCGATTGCAAAGACAAGTGAACGTAATGAATTGGGTCTGTTTTGATATCGAATAAGATCGTCGGATCAAGTCCGATTAAAATCTCTCACCAGCTAAATAAAGTGAGCGTGTTTATCGAGGTTTTTTATTATTATTAAAAATGATGAGTAAAGAAGAAAATATCAATTTATATTGAAGACTAGTCAATACTCAATAGTGACAAGACAAAGTTTTTTTTTTTTTTTTTTGGTTTATATTAAAAAAGAACTACCGATGCAGTTGCCGTCAATCTGTTGGACAATTAAGTAATAAACTAATTGTAGTATTTATGTGATAGTATTTAATCCAATGGTTAAAATAATATACTACTACACAAGACTATAACAAATGTATGACGTAAAATAATCCAAAACACACTAATATCGCAAAATCAATATAATAAAAACTATAGACGAGATGAAAGTGGTGTAATGGAATGAAGATTGTCAGATGGCACCGTGAAATGAAGATTGAAGTAATTGTTCTATTTCTTGGATCCGTCCCAAACATATTACAATTGTCCCATTTATCAAGACACGTAGGAGGACAGGTGTGATACAATGGTATAAAACCGGGATGGCGGCCATGGTTTCATAATGAAATCTGTTGAGCTCTAATTGGTCTCGCTAAGGTGTTAAACGAGGTGAGCTGAGTTTTTGCTGGCTCGACTCGTTAAGCAATTGTCCAGACTCGGGCTTTCCAAGTCTGGTTTGGCCAAGCTCAGTTAGTTAAAAAATTGTCCAGGCTCGGCTCAGACTCAAACTTGAAATTTAACTTGTAATTCTGCAAATTGAAGAAGAAAAAAATTAAAATATGAATATTTTAAGATTTTTTTTATAAAAAAATAGGTTTTTATTTAAATTTTCATATAATTTATTCAATGACCTTATCAATTAATATCTATCTTTTATTTAATTATTAAAAAACTTTTAACAAATTTATCAAGTCGAGCTTGAAAAGTCCAAGCTCGAGCTCGACTCGATAAACTTATCGAGCTTGAGCTTTAGGTTCGAGTTCGAATTTTATATGACACCTTACATATAACGTTTCCTTTTTATACATCTATTTTAATTTCTATTTACTTAACTCATCCAAAAAAATAAAATTTAAAATGATAGGAGGATTCTAACTTCTAAGGCAGCCACGAGGTTAATCATCTAAAATTCTAAATAGTGGTGGACATGGAATAGACCAATGAACCCATGAGAGTTCTGATAGGATCTATGCCTAAATCGAACTAAGAAAATCAAACAAAAACACACAGAATTTACGTGGTTCGACAATTTGTTTACGTCCACAGGAGTGCCTCCATTCTTCTTCTTTTTCTCTCTCAAAGAGTACAAGATATTTATATAGGAGATTAAGGTTACTGTTTTGTGTTTGCAACCTTAATACCCATTATAAAGTTTAAACCCATTTAACAGAATTAAACCTATTTAATTCTAATAGCTCATAAAATGTCTTTTAAAAAAAGTCTCCATACTCTAACAGGTTCAAATAGAAACGCATAAACCACGTGTATGAGAAAATTCAAAGTTCAATGTTCACCCTATCACACGCCTTGTGGAGTTCAAGGACAAGTTTTATAATGCTAAGATCCTAAGATATATTTAGTTATTTACATTCAAATTCATCGGGAAACCATCTAAGAATATCTGAGGACATGCTTCTTTCAACTACAAAGTGTCTGTATCTGCCGACAAGTGAGTGATATATTAAAATCAAAAATATATTTATGTAGAATATCTTACAAGCAAATATCACAACTGGATTTTCTGTCTGGGAGGGGCCTTGAGTAACTTGATCATCTCAAATGTTCTAGTAGTTCTACCAGAGTAAAGGCAAAGATCAAGTGGTGTAAGACCATCCTGGAACATAAACATGTTTGTCAATTATTATAATTACTCCGTATTTCTTAAAAATACACACTTCTTGATGATGACAAGCAGACAGTGATGAAAGCGCAAAAGCTCAAAACTCATTTGTGAAAAGACAAAAAAGAGATTTTAAATCTCAAACCTCATGTATGAAACAACGGGACTTATTGAAGTGATTGTGGACAACTAGACATCAATCACTTCCTCCAGTTCACATAACATGACGCCAAGAACATCAGAACACATTATTTGATCATAAGCAAGAAAGAGATATGTACCTTATTTTTTATTGTCCTGTCTGCACCTTTGATTAGCAAAAGCTTCAAAATATCTGTTCTTTGAGTTTGCACAGCAAGATGTAGAGGAGTCCATCCATCCTATAAAAAGAAAGGAATGAAGATTACCATAAAAGAAAGAAAAAAAACTTTTACTTAAAAAAAACATAGATTGAACACTGGAATTATAGACTTACGCTGTCGCAAAGGTTAATATCAACATTGTATAAGACAAGCATTTTAATTGCTTGAGTTGATGCAGTTTGGACAGCATAGTGTATTAAAGTTGCTCCGTCCTGGAAAAGAGAAATAAGAAACATGGCAATCATAGAAATCAGTTGGATCAGTCATCTTTTCTGCAAATTTGTATTTCAGGGCATTGCCCTTCATTATTTTTAATGAAAACTTTTAATATTTGCAAAAAAAAATGGATAGACATATATCACCGGATAATTAGAAAGGTTTGGTCACTGGGGTTACTGATGAGTGGTGATACATTGGGTTTGGACCCCCAACCTCATGCACAAACAATTAGGTTTTCACCACATAATCAAATGGACGGTGTCTTTAAAGACAAAATCATACATTTATTATAAGGAAATGTGGAAACTACATAGCATGATAGCAAAAGTATATGTTGTTTTCTCTAAAATGAAAATTAATGAAAGATTTATCATGTAAGTACATACATTATCACATATGAAAGGATTTGCCGATTCTCGCAAGAGATGGTAAGATATAGCATGTTTCTTCCCAAGTATCGCCCTGTGAATTGCAGATAAGCCAAACTGAAATAAAATAAAATAAAATATTAAAATCGATAAAGAAAGAATGAATGAAAGTTGGTAACCATAACTTAATACAGTGTTTCAAATTTATTAAGAAAAAAATTGCTTCTGAATCAATTTTTCCAAAATATAACATCTCACCATGTCAACTGCATTTATATCGACATTGTATTTCAGCAATGAATTCACAAGATAAAAATCTCCTGATGAAGCCAGAGTGTGAAGAGGTATCCAATTTCCCTAAAATGAAGCCAGCATGTTGATATGAATTATAAAGAATAAAATATTCAAATATAAATTTTAAGATTCAATAACTAGATAATTATACTAGTTGTAAACTACATACACTAAAGCACAAGCTTTTAAATGTGCTAAATTGCGCCAACACGGTGCATCCTCATAGGCGGATCCGACCCGATATCCGCCTAGAAATGATTTTAAAAAAATCTATTTAACCTAAAAAATCACAATTCTGAGAGTGAATCGCGATTTTGGTCACCCTTGAAGCACTGCCACCTCTAGAACACGCCAATCAGCCACTTTCTCGCCGGCGATAGCCAGAACGTGCCAATCAGCTCCACCTTCCTGCAAAAAGAAAACTAAATAGCTCCACCTACAGAAAATGCTGCCATTTATGTTTGTGCGGGTAACATGGTGATGGAACAGATGCCACATATCTTTTGGACACCGTGAGGAAGTCATGTATTAGATCTTGTTCCAGAAGATATTGGCAAGTATTGCAAGATGAAGTTATTCAAAGCAAGGAAGATCACAAACTACATCTATTCAATATCTACTTTGCATGCTGCATGGCTAAAAGCCAATGGAAACAAGGAATTTTTAAGATATGGGGTAACATATTTCACATCTTTCCTATATGATGCCAAAGATAATTTGAGGAAGTTCGACTGGGCACAATGGTCTAGGGTAAAAGACATCAGGTTGGTTGTTGGAGTCTTGGAGATATTGTTATTAACCATTGACTTTGGTTCTTTCTCGAGCATCTGAACCTAGCAGTAAAAAAGCCATTGCTGCCAACTTCAGCGATGACATATTGAAGCATAGTTTTTCATGCGACGCCTAGAAGTCGCATAGGCGACCATGCGCTGAAGCGGGTTAAGCGGAATCGAGCTGGATCCGTCTAACCCATTTACCCATTTAACTTAAATTAAATAGAGTGTAAGGGTTTAAAAAACCCTAACTACTATTTCTTCTCTTCTCTTCTCTTTTCTTCCCTTCTCTCCCACATTTTCACCCATAACCCTAAATTTCCAGCCCTCTCCACCCATTTTCTCCATTCAGCTAATAGGAAACCTCCGGCCACCTACAAGGGACCCTCCGGCGACCAGGAAGCAACCACCGGCGACCTGCAGAGCGAGCTCCGGCCATCGTCGACCTCTCCGCCGGCGAGATCCGGCCACCTCCGGCGATATTTTCAGGCGTCACCTAGTCTCCCTATGCGGCCATGCGGTCAGGGCCATCGCATGACTGCATGGCCGCCTGAAAAAGCTTGTATTGAAGTATCAACCAATTCTGGATATCTTAGATAAACGTTGGGCTAAACATTACAAATTTCCTTTGATTAAAGTTGGATTATTTCTCAACCCAAGTTTCTTCTATAAGATGCAAAGGTATGAATATAAATGCCGAAAATGAGTTATAAAATGTGTTAAAATAAGTCGTGACACTGTTGAAAAGTAAATGTGGAAGACCGATTATTTTGGACATGTAGATCTTATTATTTATTTACCAAACTAGAAATTGTGATGAAATCATGAAATATCAAAATGTGTGGTTTTAAAAACACGAATATTTTGGGTTTCGGACAAAATATTTGAAGTTATAAAATTAATCCAGAATTCTAGTTATAGTACATTGTAGAGAAAGAAAAAATGATCACACATACTGAAGTAGCTTCTGAAAGTGATGGTATTCGTTTGTTCAAGAGAACTTTTTCTTCTTTTGTGAGGAGCTTTCGAGAACCTATTTATATTTTATACAGAATAAAATATACGTCAGTGATTTCCTATTGATAAAAATAAAGGCAAAGATATTAATTTGGCAATCTGGTAGTGATGGAAGAATAAAAAAACACTAAAACCTTTGGAAAACACACTCAAGTCTACACAATACACTCACACATCCAACTTAGATTGTGCTTTATAACTAAAATCAATTAAATTGAAAAGTATGCACAATAAAGGAAGAAAATAAACTAAAACCTCTGATTGATCCACCAAAATTTAGCAGTCTACACTCTAGTGGCTCTACAATAAATATAACATCAGGTAATATCAAGTATCAACAAACAATGGGCCTTTGACTATTGAACAAAACAGTCCTTGATTGCACATTTTTAGCTTAAATTTTACCCAAAATCAACTAAATTGCTAAGTATAAACAATAAAGGAAGAAGATCTTAGGTATGATTAACCTTTTGTTTTCTTTTGATCATCAACCTCTCCTGACACACAATCCTCACGGTTAAAGAAGTCATTTATCGAATCCAAACCTTCTCCAGCAATCTCCAACCTGGGATTTCTGGGCACCACTCTCTCAGCTACCTCTTTCAAACTAAAATCCTTTTCCTTTTCCCCATCCTCTGTAGCTGTATGCATTAGCGGAAGATCAACGGGGTTGTCAAGTACAAGCGGTCGAAGCTGCGAGAGCCTCATCTGTCTATAAGTCAAGTACTCCTCCAAATCATTCCCGGACGTCTGCTTCCTCCTCTCCAACTTTGTCGCAAACCTCAACTCCCTCGAAATAACTCGTTTCTCCTTCTTAGTCAAATTGATCTCTGCAACCACCTCTTTCCACTTCTCCGGAACTAAGCTCTCCCTATCCTCTACCGCCTGGATGGCCATCGGACTCGGATCTCTCCCAGACTCGACTTCGAAAGGATGGAGAAATTCATCCTCGAAAGCACCTTCTTCGAACACGAGACAATCTCCGATGACGCGATCCTCGATGAGGGAGTCATCGTACGATGGTTCTTTGGGGGTTTGAATTTGGTAATGGGAGAATGGGAAGGGCGTTGGAGAAGATGGAGACACAGAATAGCGAAGAGAATTGTGCCGATGACCGGATTTTGATTTAGATACGACGGCGGAAGGAGGTTGCGATGGTGAGAATGACGGCGGAGGGTAATTGCGATGGTGGATCGAAACAGGGAAAGGAAGAAGAGGTGGTGGGTTTAGATTTAGTGTGCCTGCCATTGGGTGAAGAAGGGCTTTGGGCTTAGCAGTTACTAGTTAGTAATCTCTCAAATATAAATTGTTTTTTTTTAATAGGAAGGTAAGGATGAGTACGGGTCCGGGTCGGCCCGTCTGGTCTTGAAAAACGAAGCGTGGACAGGACAAGGTAGACCCTAACCCTAATGGTAAAAATTAGACCCGTCTCGAATCGACGACTCACGACTTTCTCGACAAACTTACTTTTATGTTGATGGATGGAGCTTGGTAAATATGATACTCTTATAAATAAGTTGGGGAGAATTGTAAAAAGTATTAAAAATATAAGTCATAAAAGCGCACTAGTCATTAAAAATTTGGTTGATATTTTCAACCAAATTCTCTATTCTCTTGTGAAGGATAAAATAAGATCACCTAAACACGTTCATTAAATTGAGAAATTGGAGAGTGCAAGTACCTCATGCTTACCTATTATGCAATCTGAAAACAGAATTTAGAAGTCATCTCCTTTTCAACTGCTCTTTATTTCAGATCTCTTCTAATTCTGCTGCCTGAGCACCTAAATTTTGCCTTCTGGAGAATAATGAATATTTCAGTTCTCACCCAATCAAATTCAGATATTAGATTGAAGGATCTTACAAAGGTTGCGCAAAAATTCATACACCACTTCCCCTTTGGGGTCTATTATGAAATGTCATTGAATGTTTGTCGTGACATATATAAACAGAGAGAAATAAAAGATATAAACAATACATTAATAAACCTCCCGAGATATATAATTTTTAAGGAGATCATTAAAGACATTAGTCACTTTTTTGATCCGAAGTGTTTCAAAAAAAATTGCTGTCACCTTTTGGAAACATTTATGATGAAAGTATACATAAAAGATCAATCTTCTGAAACAACGTATCTAATTATTATATAATTAAGTTACATAGCTAAGGAGGAAAATAAATAAGCTTCTTGTTTTTACCTTTTTCTTTTTCTTCTTGTATTACTATTCTTTACGATATAACTTGAATGTTGCCTTTCTTTTTTAATGAAATTTAATTACTTAAAATATGATTAGTATGAATGACAATCAAATTCTATATTAGCTGAACTTCTTCTATTTCTCTTACTCCCCCTTCAATCTGAGCTATCAGTGATTTGGTTAGAAACTTAAAATATAAGATAATTAAGTCTGTATATCGGTCGGATTCAGATCAGATATGCAGGTATCCGAATTCGGATAACTTTTTTTTTTAAAATTTAAAATAAAATTATAAAAATATAAAATCATCATTAATAAAGTTAATTAATCACCCGAAAGTCAATTTATATTTATTCGGATATCCGAATCCGTCCGAACAAAATCCGGATATCAATTTAGGTATCTGAATCCGGACAGTCATATTCGAATGCGGATTTCGGTATACCATTTACGAACTTAAAGATAATAAAGATGATTAATCTATATTCACGTTTTATTTTGCTGCGACCAGTGGGATTTGATACCAACAAAATAGTGGACTGATTGTCATAGTACAGTAATGTTGAGGCTGTTTTGGTCGATAGTTGATGTTTCTAAAAACTTGACAACAACTCTTCTTTTCCTTAATTAAATTTAGTTTGTTGGCAATTCACATTCATAGATGTCATAAGTCATAACCAAAGAAAAATTTTAATTCAGTGTTTTTCTGTATCTATATGCCTGATGCCTGATTTGGTATGATAAAACAGCAACTTCACTCACTGCACAATTATATATGTTTTGTTCGAATGGAAATTATAAGTAGTTTTAAATATAAGAACATGTAGCATCTATCCATAAAGTTGAGAAGAAGAGATAAAAGATAGATATATGTAGAAAGCTATGAAAAAGGTATTAAAGAAAGAACATTGAGTAGAGGAATTGGTGTAAAAAGCTACGATATTTTATGATGGAATCTTACCACAAGATCATAGGCGTCATCAAGAAGCTTCCATTCATCTAGCTGCCCTGCCATACTATTACACTCGGATATAATCTCATCCATGCTGATCGACCTTTCAATTATCGTCTTCCGCTTCTGCAAAACAGATGCCGCAATAGCATATAAAAGTAAGTCTTCAGTTGGAGGAGCTCTCAGTCTTATTAATCCCCATGATTTCCCAATTCCAGCGCGGATCGCTGCTTGGTCAGCCCACATTGCTTCCCACATGGTTAGAGTTTGTGCAAAGGTGAGTTCTCTCCTAAAGAGAACCACAACCATTCGGTAAACGAAAAAACAGTCTTGCGCTTGGAGCATCTCCAAGTGGTTATATAAATGTGCATCTTTGAACTTTATTATCCTGGATACTATTTTTAGTTGACGTTGGATACCGACCTCATCAAGCCTGAAATTATGACGGGCTTTACTCATAAAACCAACAAAACACCAGAATGCTTCATGATCTTCTTCCATCACTGAAATTATTGGGGCCAATAAGTCACTCATCCCTTGACAGTAACCAATTTCCGAGTCGTAGACTGTGTATGCTTCGAGTACTGCTACTAGACGAGCAGCGTGAAATATCCTACATGGTTGTAAATGCTTGTAGTCTTTCAGTCCTACTTCTTCAGCATGTTTGTATGCGATGCCTTCAGAAATTGCCGCTTGAGATGGACTGTACGTTATCCATTCTCCATTTGCCCGAATAGCATCTAAACGAATAATACGTTGCCATATTGTAAAGTCTTCTGCTATTTTAGATGAATCTCTTTTATGTGAAATCTTGACATTTTGCAATTCGGTCTCCTCAACTGTGGGTGTGTAGATTACTGGAAACTCTTCTTCAGAGTCACTATCAAGAGATTTTGTGTCAACGTGGGTGATATCACTGTTTTCTTTTTCAACGATGCCAATATCAGAATCAAGTAACAACTTCTCTGGATCATCAGATTGTTCACCTTCAATGGAAATAGATTGTTTGGCTTCCAATTCATTTTCAGGCATGAAACTTATGCATCCATCATTGCTTTCTCTACTACCGATCACTGCATCCTTGATTTTTACACCATTGATGTCACCAGCTTTAAAAAAGTTCCGACATTTCTTTCTCAGATTCTTGTATTCTTTCCTGCATGGAAAGACGATAAAACTTAGATTGCCCTGAAAATTTACAGTAAATCGTAATAAATTAGGCAAAGAGTGCTAGAACATATAAAATGAGAGCATAACATGAGTACCTTTTCTGTTTCCCAATTCGATTTCTTTCAACATCTGAACTGTTCAGATCATAACTGTATATCACATCCAGTTATATTAAATTAGTGAAGTATAGATAAACATAATGACAAACAGACCAGAAACCTTCATGTGAGGAAATGATATTCTACTTTGATGTAACTAAGAAAATGACGACCCTTTACCAATTAAAAATGATGATGTGGTCATTTGATTTTTATTATGCATAAAATGAAGATGGTCTTATGCCTAATGTTTTCCACACCTAGGCCTCATCTGAAAATAATGTGAATTTTGGATATATTCATCTACAAATCTACAATCCTATGTATTTACTGTTGGAGAAGACAAGTGAAAGGTAGGTAGACCAATGAACGATTGTGAGCTCCGACAATGATCGGAGATAGAAGGTTTGGAGGTCTAGGCGACCCTGAACTTGTATTAAATCATGAGATAAGTTACATGTGTGCATGTTGTGTGTATTTATATCTCTACATTGTGGGGGACATTGCATATCATCTAATATTTAAAACCAAATAATTATTCCACTTAGTCTTAAAACAAAACCAAAAAATAAACAAAAACCTAAGAAGATAGACCAACCTGCAAGAAAGAACAGGTGTGTGTGTGTGCATATGGAACTGAGGGAATTTGAGAAGAGGGTTAAACCCTTTAGGTTCACAAATTCATAGGTCAGGGTATCGGGATATGCTGATGTGGTAGCACGGGGTTAGGAGAAGAGAGTACATGGGAAAGTCATGTACAGATTCACCCAGAGACTTAAGGCGGTGAAGAAAGGGCTAAAACCTTGGGCACGAAAGCTTAACGGGAACAAGGACCTGGATAGAGTTCAAGCCCAACTGGCCAAGGAAGAAGAAGATCTTCGTTTAGATCCTCGAAATGAGGGGATCCAGGTACGAATACGGGAATGTCAGGGCAGACTAAGAGGCATAATTAAAACGGAGGAGGAGAATATGAGACAACGGAGTAGAGTGCAATTGGTTAAAGCTGGGGGATAAAAACACGAAATTCTTTACGACTATGACTAGGGAAAGACAATAGCACAATTCGCTCTATAAACTCATCGAAAGGGATGGGAAAATAATGGTTTCAAGGATAGATATGGAGGAGAAATGTGTGGCATATTTCTCCGAGCTGTTCAGGGATAGAGGGGACGGTATGATTAGGCCGAGGAGGGCTTTCAAGAGACAGGTCACATCGGGAGAGAATCTTGATCTTATAAGAATGCCAGAGTACCAAGAGATCAAGGATACGGTATTCCACCTGAACCCGAACAAAAGTACGGGACCGGATGGGTTCAATGCTAAGTTCTTTCAAGAATCATGGGAAGCCATAGCCCCAGATCTTGTGCATGCCATTCAATCCATCATTGCAGGGGGAAACCTTCTATTGGAAGTCAACCACACCTTTGTGACTTTGATACCAAAGAAGACAAATGCATTGGATATGGCGGATTTCAGACCGATATCGTGTGTCAACACCATCTACAAGGTATTATCGAAAATCATCACAACAAGATTGTTGTTGTTGGTAGTACAGAGAATAATTGCCCCGAACCAGACTGCCTTTTTGAAAGGACGTTTGATAGGGGATAATTATGCCTTAGCGATCGAGATGATAACTGGGTTTAGACAGGCCGCCTCGGCAGCCCGAGCATGCATCAAGGTTGACATTTAGAAGGCCTATGATACAGTGGCTTGGAGGGCACTGAGGGGTACACTGAAAGACTTTGGATTCAGTGGGGAGTGGGTTAACTAGTAATGAGAATAGTAAAATCGACATCTTTTTCAGTTTTAGTTGTTGGAGCCTCCACGAGAGTCTTCCGTAGTGGTAGAGGGCTGAGACAAGGGGACCCACTATCCTCCTATCTCTTCACTCTACTCATGGAAAATTTCTCGGAAGTCATCGAGGAGAGTATGAAGTTCTTTAACTGTTGAGGCATTTTGCTTCAAAAAAAAAACTGTTGAGGCATGACTATGTAGATGATGACTCGGTCTCATTTTCCATTTTCCCATTTATATCATGAAAATTTAAAATAACATAGTATGTCAATTGTCAAAGCAAGAGATTTTTACTAGTAAAACTTGATCCTAATAATCCCAATTCATGATGCATAAAAGTTCAATAATATAATTTATTTTGCATTTATATATTATAAATGAAGTGAGTGGAATGGAATACTTACATCCCTAAAAGAAAAGGCCAAACCTCATGCCTGATGTCATGATCAACACCCTGGATTGAAATTTGATGGATTTAAATATGATGATAAGAAATGGAGAAGGATTAATTGTGAAATTAAATCATAAATGTTAAATAATGGAAATACTTACACCACTGCGAACATTTTTAAGAAATGTTACACTATCACGAAGTTTTCCATCAGATGTGAATAGGTTTTTCCATTGTCGAAGTAAAAGAGACTTTTTTCTTCTTCTTTGAGACCATGGTGATTTAAGACCCCCCCTGAAAATATGTGCAAAGGACATATTCATTAGAAAAACAATATCCAAAGAAAATAATAATGAAACCGAGTGAGAAGGGGAAAAGATAAAGGAAAGTAATAATTAGCAAGAGGCCAAATATCAAAAATCAAAAGCCAGAAAGTCCTAAACTCCCAGAGAAGAATTTGAGCATCATTCAATATTGAATATTGGATTCCTACCATGGTCACTCAATTATTAATACAAATACAAATCTCCAAGAACATAGAATCAATGTTGGTTCAAATGATTAAACTACAGAAATACAAACTATTATGTTGTCAGTAAAAATGGTTGTGGCCTGTGAAATCTAATTTCAAACCACTCATTTTGCTATAAATTAAATTTTAACATTTGAATAATATTTATTAATGAAAGGTTCAAAGGTCACTCGGATACAGCTTTAGAGAAACAGATGAAGCGACAACGACAAGCTTCAGCCTTCGTCTCACCTAGAAGATTATATTTGATGATGGTCGAAGAAAGAAGTAATTTTCATAATTGATCCTGTCAATTATGTAAATTGGTTCAAGTAAAGTAATCATGGATATTTTATGATCAGGTCTCAAGAACACCTAAGTAATAGTTATGCATGTGTTGAATTGTCAGTCTGTTATTTCCCTAAAATTACCTATAGTTCAGTCATTTGTAGTTTAAGTTAGCAGTTGTTTAATGTCAGTCAGGTGTTTAATGAAATACCAGACATGCAAGTTGTAAATTTATAATATTGGGATATATTATAAGATAATTGACACTAGAATAGTATTCGATTAACTTGACTAAACCAAAATGGTTACAAAGTATGTATTTATAGACTTAACTACTAACTAATATTGTTAACACTGACTAATGTTGGTGAATTGGATCTTTACTATCCACGTGTGCAGACACGTGGATTATCTAACATATATAACTTGCAAAATTGCTTTAAGAAGATATCAAAAAACATTTACAGTTTCCTACTCTTTTCTTCCTCTCCTATCTCTATATCCGGAGATCTTGGTATGGTACCCTCATCACACTAATAAAATCATAAAAGAAGTGTCTTTGTTACTTAGACAAGATTATTTAGTAATCTCCTGCAATATAAATAAGTGGTGATAGAAATGACTGGCAAGCATTATCATAAAGAGAGTTAAATAGTTAGGTGATTGATTATACAAAGCAATTAGGTGTATATGGCTAATTAGATTTAAAAATAGTTAGTTTGGTTTAAATCATAAATGTTATCATCATATGTAAACCCAAAAAAAACTACACAAGAGTGAAGAGATTATTAGGGATTAGGCAAACCTAATCTAGATTAATAACGGCTGTCTAACAAGCATATAGTTAAAATAACAAACTATCGATTGTATAAATAAGCATTGTAATAGACTCTGTAGATATATCGGAATACAATCGAATTTCCTAAACAGTTGGTTTAATAGAGCTAATCGTGTAATTGAAAATAAATCATATAAAAATAGAGGACAGGGTTTCTACACAGGGTTTAGAGGATACGGATTTCTACAGTTACATTATAAAAACTTCACACTAACTGTAATCCGTGGATGATAAAGATTAAAGACACCGAATAATCAGAAACAAATAGAAAATTAAAAAAAAAAAAAACAGAACTTGTAAAAAGTTCCAACACGTTAAATATTTTCAACATTTCGAAATAGGATCAAAAGAAACCTCAGAATGAAATTGATTTGGGCATTTAGCCATTAAAAATCGAAATGCAATTAATCTTAGTTTTAAAATACACCTGCGGGAAGTAGTAACGATCAGTGTTCCCAACAAGGCGAGACCAGCAATGGCCGTGAATCCGATGACAGCGAACGCATTCCACCGTCCTACATCTTCATACCATATGGTCCATCTCCCACCAGCGACTTCGATGATCTGGACCACCCAGCGCAACATTGCAAATTGCATCGATCGTCGATGGATTCGAGATCTTCACAGTCGAAACCGTCATCGACGATCTCCAACTGAAGAAGGTCGTGCACTCGTGCTAACTGACTGGCACGTTTGGCATGGATGGAAATGGATATTTTTGAAGGGTTTTATGCAATTAACCCCACAAAAAAACCGTGTTCTAAGAACATTGTATTTACAAAAACAGGAGCAAAGGTTTTTTGGATTTATTCTTAGTTTATTTTTCCGTCCGTCCCTTTCCGATCTACATCAACATGTCTATCTACAATTCTACATGTTTATATATAATTATTGAGCAAGTGAAGGAAAAAAACTAAGTAAGAATGTGTAGGGGGTGCGTCGGTGAATTTCTAGTCGACCATGTTAAGGAAAGAGAAAGAAACAGAGAAAGGAGGAAGATGATGCGAGTGTTGGGAGATCCGAGGAAGAAAGTCTTCAATTTGATGTTGGAGGAGATCCCAGAAGAAGAGGAGGAGGAGGAGGGTGAAGAGATGGAGATGATGAAGATGGATTCAGAGGTTGTCAGATGGGCGGTGGATGTTGGGATTTTGGCTGTGTCTCTTGGTGTCAGTCTACTCGTTTCCAAGGTTTCATCCTCAAAGTATAGCAGGCGAAGGAGGGGTTTGCTCTAAAATCGTCGATTCGTGGTGGATCATAAATACTAACCATCAAAAAATTAACACTGTGAATTGTGATTATGTTTTGTAATTTGTGTTAATTAATAAAATTATAGAACAAGCTTCTAGATTTCTAACAAGGGGTGTAAAATTGTAAATGGATCCTAGGCTGGGGTTAATTTTAGTTCTTTGGACCCAGAGTTCTGGGTTCGGATCCAAACTCTGTCATTACCTAGTCCGGGTCTGGGTTTGGATCCAGACTCGATGTAACAGATCGAAACTTGTTTTAGAGTTAGTTGCGACTTAAGTTAAAGAGGAATTTAAATTGGAAGTAGAGAAGACCCATGGCGGGGTGGATGAACCATTATTGATTGTCTATTATTGATTAGTTAATAGTTATCAAGGTTAATTAATAGTTATATTGGCTAATAACTTTTTAAATAGCCAAAAGTATGAATAACAAATCATGAAGTAAACAACTAATTCTAATTTCCCCCCACCGGCTTCCTAAGAAGATTCTTTTCCAACCTCTGGCTCCATTAAGGAGATTTTTGTCCGTTACGTTCTCCGATCCGTTCTTAGTTCTCATCGTGGCATTTTGTTACACTCGCCATTACCTAGTTCGGGTTTGGATTCGGATCCAGACGGACCTGAAAATTATAGTACATATTATATAATATATTAATATAGTTTAGAGTTTTAATTATAAAAATACAGTAATTTTTATATAAATTCAGCATAGAGTAAGTACAAAAACATTTACTCAGCTGTCCGA
Organism: Zostera marina; assembly: GCA_001185155.1. NCBI lineage: Eukaryota > Viridiplantae > Streptophyta > Magnoliopsida > Alismatales > Zosteraceae > Zostera > Zostera marina. The sequence goes on from LFYR01000112.1 coordinate 317,418, forward strand.
TCTTTTCATTTTAAATCTCAGATTCTCAGCTGTTCGTTTTTTTATTACTCAGCTGTGCAATCTTTTTCTTTTTTTCATTTTTTTTGAAGTCCATTAGAAGTTTTCTACCATCGCCGAACTCATTGTTAGATTTTATTTTGTTTTCATTCACTTTTTGTTCATCAAATTTTCATCATGTTGGTATTTCATATTTTTATTGATTTCTTTTACTTTTTAATACTATTTTCTTTTATTTTCATATCTCCATCTCATATGTTATCATCAACTCATTTTTTTCGATCACATCTATGTAATCCATCTCGTCGATTTATTACCATATTCTATCATTTTTTTTCTCATCTACTACCATCTCGTAAGTTCCCTCAATCTATGTACTCGTTGTTCCTTATTACAATATCGTAAGTCTCTTCAAATTATATACTAGTTGTCCTATATTACGATCTCGTAAGTTTTCTCAATCTGTGTACTCGTAGTCTTTTAATATATTTTTCTACGTCTTTTTTATCTATCTATTAGTTTTTCCTTATTACATTCTCATGTCTTTTTTATCTCTTTAATAGTTGTTTCTTCAAGCTTACCGGAATGACCTAGAACGCCGATGAGTGTAAAAAGGGACGGATTCTAGGGTTGCTCGACTTAACTATCGAGTTATAACCGTTGGTGTATTAAAACGCTGATTAGAGACTAATTATGTTTAGTTTCAATTGAATGAATTAATCAAGATTTACATATAATTACATGGACTAACTGAATTAACTAACTATATTAACATAAACGTATATTAACTAAGTCCATGTAATCGGCCCATAAAAAATTGACCCATTAGCTATTTATTATATTTGTATTGAAACTTTTGCACTTTGGCCCCCAAGCTTCTTTGTTATGCTGTACAGATCTCTTGGGGTTATTTATCTGCAAAATAAAAACTAACAAATAATTCGGTATTAGTCCTGAAATCATTATATCTAATTTAATTACTGATTCCAGGCTTAATCACTTATTTAACACCTGAATTCCTTTACTTTCCCTTAAGCCTTGGAATATATGTTTAATATTCCAAGCTTGGAGTGGAATGCAATGATTTCTTTTTCACCAAGTGCTTTTGTTAGAAAATCTGCAAGTTGGAATTTGGTTCCAATTTATTTTAATAAAATTTTCTTTTGATTAATCATTTCTCTTATGAAATGATAATATACTTTTATGTGTTTTGTTTTTTTATGGAACACTGGATTATTTATTAGATGTATAGCTGATCTATTATCACAGTAGAGATCTGTGGGTTTTCTTATTTTGATTTTTGATTCATCCATTAGTTGATGAATCAATACAATCTCATAGGTCACTTGAGCTATGACTCTGTATTCTGCCTCACATAATGACCTGACTATTGTGTTTTGTTTTTTAGATTTTCATGAAATCAATGAGTCTCCTAGTATAATGCTGAAGCATGTTAAGGATTTTCTGTTAATTTGGCATGTTGTTCAATCAGCATTACAATATCTTCTAATCATCATATTTCCAGTTTTGCTGTATAATAGCCCTTGTCTAGGTGCATTCTTAATGTACCTTATTAATTTGAACAAAACATGAAGATGCACCTCCCTTGGTTCATGCATGAGGGTATCAAAGTGCGAAAGATCTATCAATTGAATTGAATTAATGAGTTCCATACATTGGTTTATTTATAGCTATCTAACTATTTGTTAGTTATTTATTATAACTAACTATGCTTCCTTAACACCTCCCCTCAAGCTTATCGGAAGTGACTCCATAAGCTTGGAAAATAGATAAAAAAAACGTCTTGCATTGAAGCGGCTTGGTCAATATGTCGGCCAATTGCTCCGTTGATGAAATGAACTTTGTTTCCAGTGTTTTTCTTGCTACTTGTTCTCTAACGAAGTGATATTGTATCACCATCACCACGTGTTTCGTCTTTGCGTGGAAGATGAGATTTACTGTTAAGTAGTTTGCTCCCATATTGTCGCAGAATAAAGTTGTCGGGAGTTCTATCTTTTCCCTCAATTCTTGTAACACGGATTCTATCCCATTTATCTCCGATGTTGCGTCTGCTAGGCTTCTATACTCAGCCTCCGTCGTGGATTTCGCGACTGTCGGTTGCTTTTTAGAGCTTCACGAAATGAGATTTCCTCCCCAAAAAACCAGATAGCCTCCATGACGTCTCCGGTCAGCCTCGTCACCAGCCCAGTCTGCGTCTGAATATGCCTTCAACTTGGTTGATTTTAACGACTTAATACGAAGACATGCATAGAGATTTGATGATAAATATCTTAATATTCTCTGAAGAGCCGTCCAATGAGCCTTGTGTGGGCTTGTTATAAATTGGGAAAGCCGATTCACCGAATAGGAGATTTCAGGTCGGGTAGCGGTTAGATACTGCAATGACCCGATTGTACATCTAAATTTTTTGTTGTCAACGTCGTTTAGTTTGTCGTCGACGTTGTTTACCGGAAATGAAATATTAGCTTCCATTAATGGAGTTTCTGCCAACTTTAAATTTTGGAGTTGTAAACTATGTAGAAGATTTTTCAAATACTGGTGTTATGAGATAAATAGGTCACCTTGCGGGAGATGTGTAATATGAATCCCTAAGAAGTCTGTCAACTGACCCATGTCTTTGATTGCAAATTCTTCTTGGAGTCTTCCGATGGTTGATGTAACAAAACTGTCAGACGATAAAGTTAACATAATATCGTCTACGTAGACTAAAATATATGTTGTAATCTCATTCTTCTTGTAAATGAAAAGTGATTGATCGCTTAGACTTTCTTTGAAGTCTAATGTCAAAAGAAAATCACTCAAACGACGGAACTAGTCTCTAGGGGAATGTCGCAGACCGTAAATCGACCTTAACAACTTGCATACTTGGTGTGGTCTTAATTCGTCGTGGTAGCTCAGAGATTGACGCATGTAAACGTCCTCTTCTAAAATGCCATGAAGAAATGCATTAGATACGTCCAGTTGCCACAACTTCCACCGACGAGTTACCGCGATTGATAAAATAATTCTGATTATCGTAGGCTTGATGACCGGGGCGTACGTTTCAGAAAAATCAATACCATCCCTTTGACGAAGACCATTCACGACCAATCTCGCCTTGTGACGGACGATCTGTCCTTTGTCATCTTGCTTTAATCGATATACCCATTTACTTGTTAATATATTTTGACCTTTTTTTATCTACAAGAACCCACGTTTCATTCTTTGTTAAAGCATTCATTTCCTCGTCCATCGCCAATTTTCAGGCTGGATCTGCTAGAGCCATTGTGACATTGGTTGGAACTGTTGGAGAAGATGAGATTTGTAGTGCGTATTTCATATTTGGTTTAACAATCCCTAATCTTGATCTTGTCACCATAGTGTGTTGTGAAGTGGTTGGAAGCTCTGGTTCAACCTCCAAGTTGGCTTGATTATGTAACAGTTTTCGGATCGGAGTGAGCCGGAGAAGTCGCGCGAGAGGAGGAGAACTTTCCCGAGGGGGGCGGAGGTTGAGGACGACGATATCCCGAAGGATCCGAGGGAAGAAGATAAGAGTTGTTTCAGAAATTTCGATGCCTTCTTATTCTATTAACTTCTATTTAAACCTACAGAGTTTGAGATTTGTAACTGCCACGATCTCTGGTCCACTACTCCTTCTAACTAATTATTTTACTAATTAATTCCTACTACGATTAATCATAACTGTAATCCACCATACGCGTGGATTTCTTCAATCGACGGGGACGAGCCGGGTCGGGTTCCACGGGAATATCTCCCTCTTCCGATGAGTCCATTGGTAGCACTAATTCCTTGCGTAGTATTGCCTCAGCTGCAGCTTGATCGATTAATACTATTACATCACCTTCTCCTTCCGAGCGAACCTTATCCTCAAGGTTCGTGTGGGGATTGAGATGAGCCACCCACTTCAAATCCTCCCATGTTTGTTCTGTTGTCGGCAACCCCTTCCAATCTATTAACACCTGCTCTGTTCATGATCCCCTTGCTCGTAACAATCCGATAACCCAAAATCGACTTGGGTACTACTTGTTAAATCCGTAGGAGGGTGATCGCCGGTGCTAGCGAGTGCTCGACTGAAGTTGAATGAGCCGGGCAATCGCTCAATTCGTTGCTCAGCAACGGGAGGAAGGGGGCGAATTCTAGGGTTCTTCGCACTAACTGCTACCCTAGGATCCGTTGGAAGTAGGTTTAAATGAATCACAATTCAATCTGATTTAATTGATTTAATCATGGGTTTACAATGTGTTATTTATACTAATTACAGCTAGGCTAATTAATACTTAATTACGGTTATTACAACAGTATTAGGTTATAACTACATTGGTAATTCTATAACAATCTCAGTGTTATTTAGCCTGGTCCGCAGCCCATTTCCAATGCCGGCCCAACTATAATATTGAAATATTTGCAACCTTTACCCAAGGCTTCTTTGGTATTACGAGTATAACCTTCACTTAAACTTTTGCATCTTTAACCTCAACTTCTCATTCTTAGCCTTAGGTCATTTATCTGTTGAATGTTCTTAAGCAGATAATTACTCTTAGGTCCTGTAACCATGATTAAACAATTTTAATGAATCAGTTTATAATATTCTGATTTACAATGGGATTATAGCACTGTAATTCCTTTACTCCCCTCTCAAGCCTTGGAGTATATGTTTAATATCCCAAGCTTTGAGTGGAATGTTGTGATCTCTCTCTCACCAAGTGCTTTTGTGAGAAAATCCGCAAGTTGAAATTTAGTTCCAATTTGCTTCAATGAGATCATTTTTTTATTTATCATCTCTCTTATGAAATAGCAATCTACCTCTATGTGTTTTGTCCTCTCATGGAAGACTGGATTATTTGCTAGGTGGATTGCAGATTTATTATCAGAGTACAGGTCTGTGGGTTTAGTGATTTTGATTTTTAGTTCATCCATCAATTGATCGATGAATCCATACAATCTCACATGTTACTTGAGCTATAGCTCTATATTCTGCTTCACATGATGATCTGGCTATTGTGTTTTGTTTCTTGGTTTTTCAAGAGATTAATGAATCTCCTAGCATGATGCAAAATCCTGTTAATGATTTTCTACTTATTTGGCAAGCTGCCCAATCAGCATCACAATATCCTCTAATCATCATTCTTGCATTTTTATTGTATAAAACTCCTTGCCCTGGTGCATTTTTAATATACCTTATTAGTTTGAACAGGACCCTTAGATGGACTTCTCTAGGTTCATGCATAAACTGGCTTAGCCAGTTTACTGAGAAGCTTAGGTCTGGTCTTGTTATATTTAGGTATATTAGTTTTCCAACCATCTTCCTGTAAAATGTTGGATTACTTATTAGTGTTGATTTGTCATTTTTTAGGTTTATAAACCTTTCCGTTGGAATTTTGGATGATTTTGCACCAGACAGTCCAAATTCTTTTAGAATTCCTAGTGCATATTTTCTTTGTGATAAGTATATGCCCTGAGGTGAATAGGATACCACAATGCCTAGAAAATAGTTTAGCCTCCCAAGATCTTTCAGTTTGAACTGATTTTCTAATTGAGCTTTTATTATCCCAATTTCTAGTTCATTGCTACTTGTTAGGATGATGTCATCCACATAAACAATGAGGTATAATATATTCTGATTTTTTTCTCTAATGAAGAGGGAATAGTCAGATTTTGCTTGGGAGAACCCTATTTCTAATAATACTCCTCTTAGCTTTTCAAAACAGCTTCTTGAAGCTTGTTTTAAACCATATAATGACTTGTTTAGTTTACAAACTCTTTTATCTTTTTCTTTAAGTAAGCCTTGTGGAGGTTTCAAATAAACTTCTTCATGTAAATCACCATGCAAAAAAGCATTGTTTACATCTAATTGATATAGGTTCCATCCTTTGATGGAAGCAACTGATATTATGGTTTTTATAGTTACCATTTTAACTACAGGTGCAAAGGTTTCAAAAAAATCGAAACCTTCCTTTTGTGTAAAGCCTTTGGCAACAAGCCTTGCTTTATACCTTTCTACTTGGCCATCTGGTTTATACTTGATCTTATAGATCCATTTTGAACCAATGGATTTCCTGTTTTTAGGGAGATTTGTGAGAGTCCATGTGTTATTCTCTTTTAAGGCTCTCATTTCATTTTGCATAGCTTCAACCCATTTTGGGTCATTTGAAGCTTCATTGTATGAACTTGGTTCATGATTAACTGTTATTTGTTTTAAAAAATGTTTATGGTGTTCATTTATTTTATTATATGAGACATGGTTGCTCATTGGGTATTTTGGTTCATTTTGTTTTATTTTTTCTTTATTTTCTAGAATAAAATCTTGAAAATGTTTTGGTTTAGTTATTTTTCTTCCATACAAGCTTATTTTGTGGCTTGTATGTTGTGAAGAATCATTTTCATTGGATTCTATTTTATTTTGGTTTTGATTTGATTTGATGTGTTTTCATTTGATGGTTGTTTACTCAGAGTTTTATTTGTTTTGTTCAGACATCCCTGTCCAGGGTTTTGTCTTTCTTCAGAATGCATTTGTTCTTGTTCTGGACATTGTCTGTTTTGAAGATTTTCATTTAGACTGCCCTGTTTAGTACCTGAATCAATTGGTTCTCCACCAATTAGTTACCTGCTTAGAATTAATTCTTTTGTTTTGTTCAGTAGCCTGGTTTTGAGGTGCATCTGAACTTTACTCTTGTTCTGAGCAGTTTTGTTCTTGTTCTGAGCAGTTTTGCTCTTGTTGTGACTGGGTAATATACCCTGGGTTTGTTTCTAATAATTTATTTTCATATATGTTTTTATCACAGCAATTTGTTGTTTCATCAGCTTTATTATTTGTAGGTATATCTGATGATTTTATATTTGTTGTTGTTTTGTTTCTTCCAGGTACGACTGCTGGAATTTTATTTTTGTTACTGGTTTCAGATTGTATATTTTCTGAATTTTCAGATTTTGTTTTATTCTTTTCTTGATATTCATTATGATGATGAATAATTTGATTATATAATTCTTGTAATGGTTTTTCATTATCTTTTATACTTTTAATTGGGTTTTTGAAAGGAAAAATATTTTCCCTAAATGTTATATTTCAAAAATCCATATTTTCCAAGTCTAATATGAGATATCCTTTTGTGTTGGATGGATATCCCATAAAAACACCTTTAAATGTTCTTGGTGAAAATTTGTGTTCCCTTTTATTTGTAGTTGCATAACATAAGCAACCAAATGTTTTAAGGTTGTCATAACTAGGTGTTTGTTTATATATATAGTATTTCATAAGGAGTTTTGTTTTTTAAAACCTTTGAGGGTATCCTATTAATTGTATGGGAAGCTGTTAAAACACACTCCCCCCAATATTTTAGGGGTACTGCACTTTGGAAATGCAATGCTCTTGCTACTTCCAACAGATGCTTGTGTTTTCTTTCCACAATGGCATTCTGTTGGGGGGTATATGGACAGGAATATTGATGAATATTCCATGTTTATCTAGTAATGTTTTGAATTTAATTGAATTAAATTCTCCTCCATTATCACTTCTTATTGTTTTTATATTTTTGTTGAAGAAATTCTTAACTCTTATTATGAATCTCTTGTCAAGCATTCTAAAACCATGTCTTTGGTTTTGATCAAAAAAATCCAAGTCATCCTACTTAGATCCTCAACTATAGTTAGGAAAAAAGAATAACTATCATGTGTAGTTATTGAGAATTTTCCCCAAACATCTATATGTATCAGATCAAATAGATGTTTTGATTTTGACAAGCTATTTTTGAATTTTAATTTAGCTTGTTTTGCAAATGGACAGATATAACATGTTTCTTTTATAGAATCAAAATCTTTATTAAAATATGAATTTATTTGTTTATTTTGAAAAACATATCAATTATCTATTATATTACAATTTGAAAATGATTGACATTCTATTTTATTATCCTTAGCTAGAAGCTTCATCTTTTCTGATGATAAGTGCCCCAACCTTCTATGCCAAATTTGAGAATCCATGGCTATGCATGCAAGATCAGGAGATTGTGGCTTCAAGAAGTAGAGTCCACATTGGCATCTACCCTGCCCAATCATTTTCCCTGATGTTCTTTTCTGAAATTGACATTTGATTTCATCAAAAATGACATTTACATTTGAGTCCGATGCTAATCTATTGACTGAAATTAGGTTAACCTTGAATTGGGGAATATACAAGACGTTTTTAAGTACAATATCTTTAAATATTGTTATATTTCCTGTTGAAATAACTTTACATTTTTCACCACTTGGTATGGTGACAAAATGTTCATGTTCTTCTATTGGGGTTTTATCAAATCATATGCTTGGAAGCTCCAGTGTTTATGATCCAAGTATTTTTGAAATTTAATGAATTAAATGAAAAATTCATACCTGAAGATTTGTTTAAAAAATCTTTCAACATCATAAGTTCTTCATTAGTCAGGTTTTGCAAATTCATTGAAGTTGATGCCTGATTTGCTGTTTCTGAAGAATCTTTCTTTGGATCGTCTTTCTTTTCTTTTCTGAATTTCTTTTTATCATTTGAGAAGCCTACTAAATGATAGCATTCTTCTCTTGTATGACCAAAAAATTTGCAGTCATCGCAATAGTACCTACTATCTAATTTTTTTTTCATTCTTAACATATATCTCCTTTCTCTTTGGTTCTTCTTTTTTTCCTTCTTTTTCATATTTCTTTGCAAAAAAGGCATTAGACTCCCCACCCAATTTTTCTTCTTGTGTGGCCAAACAGAAGACTTGATTCATAGTAGGGAGTTCAGGATATGCTAGAATTTGACTCCTAAGATTTCTTAACTAACTTGTCTTGGGTATATTTTTCTGTTTATATCTTTTTTGAAGATCAGCCCATGCTTCATATGCAATTTCTGTATGTATTAGAGTTGATGCGATTTGGGAAGAAACACTGTTGATGATCCAAGAGAGGACTAGACCATTGAGCATTTCCCAATCCTCATAATCTTCCACTGTTTCATTCAGAGGTTTTTTAATTTTTCCATTTATAAAAGCTGTCTTCTTCCTTGAAACTAGAGACAGCTTCATGCTGTTTGCCCAAGCTACATAATTCCCTTCACCCGTAAGTTTATCTGCCACCATTTGGGCACCTGGATGGTCTCCAGCAGTTAGATAATAGGGAGACGTTCTTGAGTACTTGGTTTCCTTTTTGTGTTTCTTTAACTCTGTTTTCTTCTTCAACCTACTGGAATTATTTAAATTAACTGAAGAAAAATTATTTTTTCCTTGGCTGCTCGAATTTGTGGAGCTTTCTTCATTGAAAATCTCCTTTTCTTTATCTGAGCCATCCATCTTAGCGGAAGCGGATTTGTTGGAGTTGCGATCAGCGGTTGGAACATCCGATACCATGTTAAATCCATAGGAGGGTGATCGTCGGTGCTAGCGAGTGCTCGACTGAAGTTGAATGAGCCGGGCAATCGCTCAATTCGTTGCTCAGCAACGGGAGGAAGAAGGGGGCGAATTCTAGGGTTCTTCGCACTAACTGCTACCCTAGGATCCGTTGGAAGTAGGTTTAAATGAATCACAATTCAATCTGATTTAATTGATTTAATCATGGGTTTACAATGTGTTATTTATACTAATTACAACTAGGTTAATTAATACTTAATTACGGTTATTACAACAGTATTAGGTTATAACTACATTGGTAATTCTATAACAATCTCAGTGTTATTTAGCCTGGTCCGCAGCCCATTTCCAATGCCGGCCCAACTGTAATATTGAAACATTTGCAACCTTTACCCAAGGTTTCTTTGGTATTACGAGTATAACCTTCACTTAAACTTTTGCATCTTTAACCTCAACTTCTCATTCTTAGCCTTAGGTCATTTATCTGTTGAATGTTTTTAAGCAGATAATTACTCTTACGTCCTGTAACCATGATTAAACAATTTTAATGAATCAGTTTATAATATTCTGATTTACAGTGGGATTATAGCACTGTAATTCCTTTACTACTATGGGGTGCACATCCCACACCTCAGAAGGCAATTCCAACTTCTGCTCCTCTTCTCTGCTTTCGACGAATGGCTTCAACAGTGAAACGTGAAAAACTGGGAAGATACTGCTTCCTGCGGGTAATTCTAGGCGGTAAGCCACCTCGTTAGTTTTTTTCACGACTTGATAAGGACCGTAATACCTTTTGCTAAGTTTCGTGCAGCTCCGGTTGTCCACCGAGTTTTGTCCGTAAGGACGTAATTTCACCCATACCCAATCCTCAATGTTGAATTCCGACAGCTTCCGCTTCTTATCGGCGTACTTCTTCATGCGATCTTGTGCATTCCGTAGTTTTTCCTTTAGTTCCCCTAATATTTGTTGCCTTCTCAACGGTTCTTGGTCCACGACCTCTACTCTGGAATCCCCGGACTGGTAGTGCATGATGGAGGGTGGTGGTCTTCCATAAACCACTTCAAACGGAGTTGTGCCAATGCTATGATGGTATGGTATTATACCACAATTCGGCCCAGGGTAACATTTCCTTCCATCGTCGCGGGTTTCATGTACAGTGGCTCGGAGGTACTCTTCAATGGTTTTGTTAACCGCCTCTGTCTGGCCGTCTGATTCATGGTGATAAGCTCATGGGATATTTGATTTTGTTTGGATAGTTTTCATCACTTTCCATATAAAAATCTTTGTATTGGCTTAGTTTTATTATGACTCTCCCTAACCTTGTTTGTTTTTGTTTCATAGAAAAAGTTGATTTTTCTAATTTATTTTGAGTACTTTGATCTCTTGATCACAAGATCCTAATCTATTTGTATTATTTCCTGTTTTGGTTTTAGTATTTTGAAAATAATTATTCCCTATTTCAATTGGGATGTTTTCTTCATTTTCTTTACTAAAACTTAATGCATTTTGATTTAAATCAATGTTTTGATTTAAATCTTCATTCCCTGTTTCAATCCTATTTTCTTCATTAAAAACCATTGTATTTTGGTTTAAAATAGTATATTGTTTTAGAGGATGATTTCTTTTTTTGTTCTGAAAATTTCCAGTATTTTCTTTATTAAAAACTAATGTATCTTGGTTTAAAATAGCATTTTGATTTAAAATTTTATTCCCTGTTTTGTTCTAAAAAAATTTCAGTATTTTCTTCATTAAAGACCGGTGCATTTTGGTTTAAATAAACATTTTGATTTAGGGAATTATTTCCTGTTTTATTCTGAGTATTTACATCATTTTCTCCATGATATTCAGAAAATGAATCAGTCTGATTTTTTAGATCATAGTGCTGCATTTGGGTATTTTCCTCAAATGTTGGTTGTTCTAAATTGCAGAATGATTTAATTGGGTCAGGCTGGATTTTTCCAGTTATATCTGATCAATATTGTGTGTTTAGAATGTTTTTAGGGTGGTATTTCCAGTCATATCTGATCCATTGCTTTTTTTGTTCTGAAAATTTCCAGTATTTTCTTTATTAAAAACTAATGTATCTTGGTTTAAAATAGCATTTTGATTTAAAATTTTATTCCCTGTTTTGTTCTAAAAAAATTTCAGTATTTTCTTCATTAAAGACCGGTGCATTTTGGTTTAAATAAACATTTTGATTTAGGGAATTATTTCCTGTTTTATTCTGAGTATTTACATCATTTTCTCCATGATATTCAGAAAATGAATCAGTCTGATTTTTTAGATCATAGTGCTGCATTTGGGTATTTTCCTCAAATGTTGGTTGTTCTAAATTGCAGAATGATTTAATTGGGTCAGGCTGGATTTTTCCAGTTATATCTGATCAATATTGTGTGTTTAGAATGTTTTTAGGGTGGTATTTCCAGTCATATCTGATCCATTGCTTATTTTGTTCTGATTTTTGACATTCTTTTGATGTTTTTGAGTATCTCCAAAATTTTTATGATTTATTCTAAATTCAGAGTTATTATTCTGAATTTTCTCATAAAAAGACTCTTGTAATGGAAAATTATTTGTTAATCCATTTTGTTGTATTTTGGACTTAATTTCATGAAGAGGAAAAATATTTTCCTTGAAGATAACATTTCTACTTATATGATATTTTTGGTCTTTTAAACCAAGTATCAGATACCCTTTTACATTTGGAGGGTATGCCATGAATATCCCTCTAAAAGTTTTTGGTGAGAACTTATGTTCCCTATTATATGTAGTTGTATAACATAAACATCCAAATTTTTTTTATAAATCATATTTGGGTTTTTTTGTGTGTAAAACTTCATAGAGAGTCTTGTTATCTAGAACCTTGAATGGGGCTCTATTAATTAGATAAGTTGCAGCTAATATACATCCTCTCTAATATTTTAATGGTATATTAGCTTGACTATATAGTGACCTAGCTATATTAAGTAAACACCTATGTTTTCTCTCAACTCTTGCATTTTGTTGAAAATTATATGGTCAAGTAAATTGATGTGTAATTCCATGATTTTCTAATAGATCTTTAAATTTTATAGAGTTAAACTCTCCCCCATTGTCACTTCTTATGGTTTTTGTATTTTTGCAAAAAAAAGTCTTGACTTTTGTTATAAACCTTCTTATGCATTCAAAGACCATGGATTTATTTTTAATTAAATAAACTCATGTTGTTCTACTTAGATTCTCAACTATAGTAAGAAAATATTCATATCCATCATGACTAATTATTGAAAATCTGCCTCAAACATCTATATGTATTAAATCAAACAAACAATCACTCTTTGAAAAGCTTTTTGTATACTTGAGTTTGGTTTGTTTAGAAAGGGGTCAGATTTCACAATATTTGTTTGAAAGAAAAAAATGAACTATTTTTATTACAAGGAGTATTCTTTACATCATTTTTATTAAAAGAACAATTTATTTCTTTGTTCTTGATTAGCACATCAAGCTTTTGAGAAGAGATGTGTCCAAGCCTATTGTGCCAAATTTTAGAATCCAAGAATGCATTTGCAAAATTAGAGTTGAAATTGGTGGAATTTGAACTATATAAGTAGAGCTCATCTTGGCATCTACCCTTCCCAATCACTTTTCCTGATTTGTTTCCTTAAAAACAACATTTTTTACTATCAAATAATATCTCTAGATCATTGTTTGAAGTTAATTTATTTACTGAAATTAAATTAACTTTAAATTGGAGAATGTATAGTACATCTTTTAATTTTATATCTCTAAAAAGAGTTATTGTTTCACTAGATTTTACCCTGCATATTTTACCACTAGGAATGGTGACAAAATGCTCTTGCTTCTCAATTGGAAGCTCATCAAAAAAATGGAGGTTTCCAGTCATGTGTTGGAAAGCCCCAGTGTCTATAATCCATTCTTTATTAAAATCAATTGCATTATAGACATGTAAAATATTTTTGAAATTTAGTGCATTAAAAATAAAAGTCATACCATTGGACTTATTTATAAAGTCTTTAAGCATAAGAAGCTCCTCATTTGTCAATGTTGGAGGGGTAGAGGTAGTGGCCTGATTTGCACAATCAACCTTTGCCTTTTTATTTTTGTATTCCTTCTTTCCATTGTCTTTTTTCCTATCTGGAAATCCAATTAAATGGAAGCATTCCTTCCTAGTGGGTGTGTCCATAATACTTGCAGTTATCGCAATACTTGGAAGTATCTAACTTTTTACCACTTTTACCATGCGTTCCTTTTTCTTCTTGCTTCTCATTCACCTTCTTAGTGAAAAATGCAGAAGATTCTATTTTTGAGTTTTTCTCCTTCAAATCTGTTTTCTGTTTTTTCTCTTGAGTAATGAGATAAAAAACTCTATTTATGCTAACAATTCATCATATGATAATATCTGTCCTCTTAAGGCTTTAAAGTCTTCATTCATTCCCAAGAGGAACTGATGAATCTTATCTTTCTTCAATTTCTCATTGAATTTTGGAGTACATTTATCGCAAAAATCACAATCATCCAATTCTATTTTTTGATTCTATAATGTCTTAAAACTATCATAGTATTCAATCACACTTTTATTGCCTTGATGTAGATTATTTAACCCATACCTTATCTGATTGTATTTAGGAGCGTTCTTTTGCTTATACCTTTCTTGCAAATCTACCCAAGCCGCATAAGTCGTTTCTGTGTGCATTAGGGTGGAAGCAATTTGTGGAGAAGCTCCATTAACAATCCAGGACAGCACCAATCCGTTCACTGTCTTCTATGCCTCATAGTCTTTATCATTGACACTCTCGGGCTTCTTGACCTTGCCATTGATGAAAGCAATTTTTCTCCTAGATATAAGAGACAATTTCATTGCATTAGCCCAAGTAGCATAGTTAGTTTTGCCTACCAACTTATCTAAAACGATTTGGGCTCCAGGATAATCGTCGGAATTCAAATAAAAAATTGAATCCCTATCATTAAGCGCCGATGTATGATGGGGTCTTCTTGGCCTTCTTGAATGATGTGGCATGTGGTGAGATGACCTCCTTCGATGTTTTATTTTAATTGTAGGGTTGAGGCGAGTTGGAGACCGAAGAACCGACGGAATAGTTGCTGCCGAACTAGCAGAACCGCTAGACTTATCAGATTGCTGATCGGAAGAAAAAGAAATCGACTTGGTCCGGGCGGCCATTGATGCGGAAGCGTGGCTGATCTTTCCAACCGATACCATGTTAAAACGCGGAATAGGTAGGCGCTACTGGAGACATCGACGGAGGCAGAAGATGATTGCTGAAAAACGTCGCCGAAAAACGTCCAATCGCGTTTTAGAGAAAGAGGGGGGAAATTAGGTTGAAATCTTTGAAACTGAAATAAACCAGTTGTTCTGTATTGAACCGGTTTATTGTTAATTTTGTATATATTTAATTGTAAAATACAATCTGTATTTAAACTCACAATTACAACAAAATCATTAACTAGCTATTAACTAAACAAAGAATTGATTTATTGCTTTGGGCCGTCGGTTATGCACTTGTTAGGCTTTTTCTTATAATTGGCCCAGTTATCTTTTATTGAAACATTTACGCTTTAGTCTAATTGTACTCTCAGGGTCTAATTGTCTGCAGTTTAAATAATCTTAAATTGCACATAGATCCATATTCAGTAAATTACAGATCGATTACATGCTTTCTAATTAAAACCATTTCTCTCTAATTACTTCTTTACACTCAACCGAGCTGAGGTGAATATGGATGAATATCAGATTCTTCATCTGAGAGAATGATGATAGAATGAATTGACATTTCGTTGTAAAATAGTATTATGTGCGTAACTTAATTTAAA
Organism: Zostera marina; assembly: GCA_001185155.1. Taxonomy (NCBI): domain Eukaryota; kingdom Viridiplantae; phylum Streptophyta; class Magnoliopsida; order Alismatales; family Zosteraceae; genus Zostera; species Zostera marina. The sequence continues at coordinate 332,621 of LFYR01000112.1, forward strand.
TCGATGGAAAAATGTGGGTTGAGAATATTTTTGGCACAAGACGACCCACATATTGATAGCGCAGACTCTTTCCCGGCTCTTAAATATGTTTGTTGAGATTCTTTAAAAACGGTCATCTAACTTAATAACCAAACCTAATAAACATATCTTACTGTCAGAAAATCAAATAGGGTCCACTAACAGACAGACAGAGAGACGTGTCCGGTCAGAACTCAGAACCGGCCAATGTTGTTTCCAACATCCATGTCCGACGGGGATTTACGATGATTTAAGTAAAGATTCAATCATTGATTCCCAAGAACCAGATCGAAGAGTGTAGTAGTTGCAGTTGCAGTTGCAGTCCGAGATGACTCAATCACTCCGTCTCTCCGTTCTTCTCCTTCTTCTTCTTCTCATTGCCGTAGTTGTGGCAGTGGTGGTTGGAGGAGGGAAGGTTCCAGCGATCATAGTGTTCGGAGACTCCACCGTAGACGCAGGGAACAACAACGTAATACATACTGTTCTGAAGAGCAACTTCAGACCGTACGGGAGAGACTTCTACGATGGAATACCCACCGGGAGATTCTCCAACGGTAGAGTAGCCACTGATTTCATCTCCGAAGCGATAGGTTTGAAACCTATAGTTCCGGCTTATCTCGATCCAGACTATACCATTAACGACTTTGCCATCGGAGTCAGCTTCGCGTCTGCCGGTACCGGCTTCGACAACGCCACCTCCGACGTTCTGGTATGCGCGCGTGACGACCCAATAATATATATATATATATATATATATATATTGAGTTGGTTTAATCTATGGTCGATCGGTCGGTCTCAGGGGGTAATACCTCTATGGAGGGAGGTGGAGCTTTTCAGGGAGTACAAGCGGAGGCTAGAGACGGCAATGGGGAAGAAGAAAGCCAAGAGAAGGTTGATGGAGGCTTTGTATATAGTAAGCATAGGCACCAATGACTTCATGGAGAATTACTACACCATGCCATGTAGGTCAGCACATTTCAGTATAGAGCAGTACGAAGACTTGTTGATCAAGCTCGCCGGAGAGTTCTTCACTGAGATATACCAGTTAGGTGGGCGGAAGATCTCAATGACCAGTCTTCCGCCGATGGGTTGCCTTCCCATGGAGAGAGTGAGCATGAGTGGTGAGGCTTGCGTGGAGAAGTACAACCTTGTGGCAAGATCCTTCAATGCAAAATTAGAAACACTTGTGATGAAGCTGAATAGCAATCTCCCTGGCCTGAGGATGGTTTTAACCCAAGTATATGATTTCCTGCAAAACATCATTCAAAACCCAGATTTATACGGTGAGTTTTTTACTATAATTAATTTATTTATTTATATGGTGATTGATTAAATCTCAAGGCATGCATATATATACAGGGTATGATAATGTAGAGCAAGGATGCTGTGCAACAGGGAGGTTTGAGATGGGTTATATGTGTGCTGAAGGGAATCCATTCACATGTGATGATGCAGATAAGTTTGTTTTTTGGGATGCATTTCATCCCTCTCAGAAAACCAACCGGATAATTGCCTATCACAACATCAACACCAGTCTCATTCAGTTTCTATGATCATTCAAATTCTCACTCAGACCATCAACAAGTTCGATCAAATTAAAATGTGTTATATACGACGTTTTAATGTCGTAAATTAGTTTTAAATGCATAAAGATCTACAAAAGTATCTCCAGATTTGTGACTACTGTTGTTTTTTCGAAACTGTTTTACAAGACTTTAATATTGGAACTACTTAATTACTGTACTACTCTACTCTACTATGAAGGGAGGGGGGTAAAGTGGTAAACACAACTAGCAGGGTAGCAGCCACCAAAACGATGCCACTATAGTAAAATTCAGAGTTTTTATCCTGCAACAATCTGGCTGTCACTGCCCACTGCTCACTCTGTTGACAATAATGGAGGGAAATTAAAGATTTTCTCCAGGACTGCCAACCAGTCATATTTCTAAACAAGAATTTAATTGGTGTCAATAAAAATAGATGCTATCTCTATTATTGCTCCACAAATTTCACTCATGTTAAAAAAGATTACACATGCTCTGCAAACTGTTCTAATTTCTGAATACTAAAGAAATGCCTTGATTTTTTTTTACAACTTTTAATTACAATTCTGAATCAGTAATAAGAAAGAAAGGGATCTCAGATCTAAATTAAATGTGGAACAACCGCATCTAAATGTTGTATAATCTATAAATGCGGTAACACTTTATTTTTGAACAATTAAAGACCTTGTGCCATCTATCAAAATATAACTCAATTGCTGCAAAATCAAGTCATATTATAAAATCAAAATTCTAACAGTCCCCAAAAATATTTCCTCAAGTTGCATTTTCAAAAACCAAATCTTATTTCAAAACCGCGCCTTCCCAAAATACTCTGCTTCCCTACTAAACTTTAAATATAATGTAAAAATAAAAAATTCCACTGTCTCTTCACAAACAAAACCTATCAAGTAACAATAATACTGAATTATACTTCTTTTTTACTATGTAGTATGTAGTAAACTAATGAAAAATTACACTACCACCAAAGAGATAAACTGATTGACAAAGAATGTCATAAATTTATCAAAATTACTACTCCCTTCATTTTCTTTCTTTCCTTACTATGAGGAACCCCTTCCCGGCCTCCCCACATTTGTTAACAGAATGATGAAGGGATAACTTCAAAACGGGTAAACTAGAATTTATGGGACTTGAATTCCCTAACCTCATGTGACCATCATTGTCATATCCAAGAATTCCCGGTAAAGGGTCTATTTAAATAAAATTTTGACATGATCTATTTATAAAATCGATTATAAAAACTTATAAAAATGAATATTAAATACATTCATCAATTAATATTCAAAACATAAATAAATTATATTATTTATTTTAGTATCTCTGCTTTTGTTGAAGAATGAGTAAAACTACAGATATAAAATAAAGTTAAAACTTTTAGATTTAGTATACATTATTAGATTCAATTGAAAAGCAAATAACTCGTAAAGCTAAAAGACTGAGAGAAAATAAGGAAAGATTACAGCTTCTATATTAAGAAAGAGCATATTTACAGATTGGATTTTTTTACTATTTAAGACTGACTTTTACTTTTGTAACAAACTAATATGCAAAGTTATGATCTCATACTTCACTAACCTGACGGATCACTTTTTTTACATAATCGCAATCTGATAACGATGGCCTCAAAATTCGATCTTGAACTCGTCCCTCAACTCCTCAACCTCGAACAAGTCCTCAACCGATGTAATTTGGGAGGGGGATTTAAGATATAGGAGATTTAAGGATTTAAGGATTTGGGGGATTTAGTTGTTAATTTTTATTCGAGGGATATATGAAAAAATATTTTATAATTATATAATATAAAATTTATAAGTTAACCCTCTTAAGATATTAATATACTGTAAAAATTATATTTATCCACCTATATAATTAAAAATTACATATAAATCCTTATTAAATTCACAAATTTTAAGGGGGCGCAATTGCCCTCCCTTGCCCCCTCTGCATAACCATACATATTACATACAGTGCAACTTTTATCATTTAATCAAGTAAAAATCATTTCCAAGACTGATACATAGGCATTAATTTTGGTGAAGGTTGATTGATCAATTAACAGTGGTGATTTATGATTCTATTATGCAAATGAGATTCTTCCCAATGTTGTATTTGGAGCTACAAAATAGCTAAATTAGATCATTCTTATGCTGCCTACCAAGTACCAATATTAAGATTGATTTGATCTGCAATTCTGTATTTTATAGTTTGAATTTAGAAAAAAAAACATTTTAAAACCATTACATTCCTCATAGAGTCGTATAATATCAGAAAGCATATAGATAATAAAGAAACTACACTACATTGATAATTTATGTATCAAAGCTAGTATGATAGATAATACAAAACAAACTTCATTTCAATCTCAATGCTGTCCCAAACTTGAGAGATAAAACTAAATCTCAAGGTAGAATCAAGATTATATATGTCACTAGCCATTATCTGATAATGTATTAGTGTTAGGGCGCATATCATTTGGTTGTTCAATTAGAATATCATAAAAATAAAATTGCAGTGAAATTGCAAAAAATATTAACCAGAGGTTTAAAAACTAATCAGCAAAAGGTTTTATTTTTGCAAATAGGCAAAAATAAGAAGGGTGAATATTCATAGTTTCCTTCTTAGTTGTTTGTGTAGAAGAAGAAGATTATTGGAACCATGATGATCCCACTATTGTGTTGCACATTACAATCTGAAGAAGAATAAACAAACGGCGAGTGATGTAGTATGGAAGTAGTAGCCACTAATCATAACGATTAATAAAGAGGTCAAAAAGAAAAGAGAAAACGAACCAAAGCAAGCCTTTAGATGGGCACGTATCTCTTGACAACTTGTTTCCCTGCAACAGCAACTCCAACCATCAACCCACCAATCGCACCGGCGATGGCCGCCGACCTCGGACCTGACGCAGCCTTAAACAACACACCAGTTCCAAGTCCGGCAACAACGCTATTGAGTAAATCATCTGTATCCCTGACCGTAACCAAAGCACTTTCGATACCAGCATACATAAGTCCAATCACACCACACCGATTCCCGACTCTCCTCCCTGCCTGTCCGGAAGAATTGAGAACACGATTGACGCGGAGTTTAAAAGTATCACCAGGCTCGGTGGCACGGACTGCTTCGACAAGGCCCTTACCGGCACCGGAAACCGCACCGACGAGATACCCACATCCGGTGTAGTACGTAAGATTTTCACCCCATGCGCGACGCTGCGCGACGGATTCCTCCTGGAAAAGGAATTCTGGAGAGGTGGGGATGTTGTAGATTTTCTGGTACGGGATCTGGAGGTCCTGGTAAGGGTTGTACAGACGACCGGTGACTCTTGATGTGTTGTTGCCGGTTTCCGAATCTTTGTTTCCGTAGAAGTTTGCTCCTGATTCCACCATTGATTACGACCGCAAGATCCCTCCTCCGATTTGGATTTCTAGGGTTTGGTAGCAATTTGGGGATTCCTGGAAAGTCGCCTCCAAGAACACCGCAAGCGACGATTTGAGCGGAATAAAAAAGAGAATTGAAAAAAGAAATCCAAAATTGTAATTGGAAAGTTGTAACCGCGTTTAGGACTAAGTCTTGACTACTTATGGCTATAAATGGTTCGGTTCTAACCGTTCTAAGACCGGCGCTGAACCCATAGTAATTGAATTAATTATTGGCGCAAATTCCACCATTCTACACTAGAGCAAATTCGCCAGCAGAAATAAGTGGGTTAAAAGTGACGTAAATTTCGCTAAAACAAGCTTAAATTGGAGAATTTTATTGGCGGAAATTCCACCAATCCAAGCTAACGTCTCTCCTTGAAGGTCGCCGTCGAGGGCAACCGTTGGATGTTTGAATGTTGTTGACACTCTTTGCATGTGTTGGTAATCCTACACGTTGCACTGTGATGTTTCAACCAGTGATAACCTTGTCTTGATTCCTGGTGCACTCACTGGCGTCCCGTTGTGTGTTGTCAAGGATGGCTTCACTTTCCTCTTTGGAGAAACAGTGCCGATGGGGGTCATCTCTTTTAGATATAGCTTATAAGACATTTTCTACCAAGGAAATCATGTTGAATGGTTCTTTGATTTCTTGGCTTCTGGATAATCTCTTACATGACATTGTGTGGGTGATCTCTAGTCCGAGGGAAGTACAACCTCGATCTACATGACATTGTGTTCCCCCACGGAGGGCGACGTCTGAACCTCGCCAGAATCCATCTTTCAGTATTCGTGCATGGAGCGACACCCAAGCAAGCCAGGTCGCATCTTTTGAATCCTTTGAGAGAGGTGGTAGTTTGCAAACCATGTCATATTTTCTTCCTTAGGTTGGAATTTCCCTTTGATCTGCTTGATCACCAGTTGCGAGTGTTGAAGACCTTCACGGAGGTCACTCTCATGGAACAAGCCATACGAAGACCGAACATGAACATTTCGTACTGATACAACTGTATCGGATCGATCCAATGAAACAAGTTCACCTGATCGACGAGAGTGCCCTAGATCCATGAATAAATCCACTGGTGTCCGAAGTAGAGAGCGGCGGAGGTATACTCCTGATATTGATGAGACTTAATTAGCCTCTCTAACACTAGTTGTTAAGCTGAGTTAGGTTGGAGCTAAATTCGGTGGGCAGCAACAAGATCAAGAAGAATCTGGACACGATGGAATCCAAGACGATCGACGGATGAACAGAGATGGCAAGTACTCGACGATTATTGTCGTAAGGTTGAGTGAATTTAGGTAGATGAAACGTTTTTATTTCATAAATTAGTTGCCCTAAAAATTCAATGTAACAGTAAATAGTTAAATCTGCAAGGATTACTTAATAAAATTCCCAGAAATATTGGGATTTAAACGATTCTTTAGGTGTTGAAATCCCTAATCTAGCTTGGCTTTTGTATCTTTTTTTAGGTCTGGTTCTCGCCAATTAACCGGGTTCGTTGCCGTTTAACGACTCTAACTCGTCGCTATCCCCAATCTCACGATTTAGGTCACTGTATTAACGTATATGCAACTTAGTTTATTTAGATTACAAGTTAAGGCCCATAATCTCAAGGCCCACTAAGGATTAGTATATATACACTCTTATGTAATAAGTTTATTTTAACTTTTCATTTCCAATTCAATACAAAAACTCAAAGGGCGCTCCCCCTTAAACCCCACGACTCTTCATCTCCTCTTCTCTCAAGTTCTCACAGACAGCGTCGGTTCCTTTCAGCCCCCTCCGCTGTCTCCCGTTCTTGATCGTCTTCACACTGATCCGACGAATTTGATCGACGTCTTCCTGGAGTGATTCATAGTCGATCAGAGTTGGTTCCTGTACTGTCAGAAGCGCATCACGTACTTGGCCACATACATTATTCGTTGTGGAGAATGTGCTCAGGTGCACAATATGTTCAATCTTCCAATCATAATAAGTTCCTCTTATAAGTTCTAGATATACCATCAATTCTCTGATCAGAATACCATTGAGCTTCCTGAAGGATTCTTGGGGCCGTTACTAATCATTAAGTAAGTTACATTTATGGACAAGGATTCTGTTGATTCCCCTGGTCCATCAGACCAGGCCTATCTCCGACCAGGCCCAACAAGCCCACTTGACAGTGAAAGAAGGCCCGGTCCAGTAAGAAAATGTATAAATACCCCTAGGGGTTAAATGTAAAAAGGGGAAGAACATTTGTAATACAATTAGTAGATTGTTTGATATATTCTGTACAACACTATCAGATTCTAATTAAGACAAGTCATCTTGTTCCGCACACCGGCCTCGACCTGCACCGTTCTCACCTCTACTTGATGGGAATTGAATTTATTTTATTATGAACTTAAGATTAATTTCCACAAAAAGTGGAGTATTATGTATATGTTTCCCCAAACATTAACTAATGCATAACTTATTTTTAATTCACATATTATTTAATTATGTTTGATAAAAAGAGGAAAAAAAGTCTCTCAAACAAATGAACAATATTACATATTCACATTTTCATATACATATATATACTAATTTTCAGGTACGACATACGTCGATGCATCAAAATACGTCGTTCGTATCCTGTTCATTAATTTTCAATCCAATAACTAAAATAATGTACTGCACAAGACATTAACACATGTACAACGAAAAAAATGTATAACAAAAGACACTAACTCATGTACGACGAAATGTAGATCTAATGTCAGGATTTTTTGACGCATCACGGGTAACTTACCTCATATAGATATATATAGAAAATAAAATACATGTACATATATATATATATAATTTAGGGGCATAAATGCATTTTTACAAGAGCTTAAGCATATATGAGAATTGACCGGCATCTTTAATTTCAACAGCTTGTTTGTCCTAAAAGTGGTTCTGAATAAAAAAAAAAATCAAATGTGAGTTTAATTAGTTTATAAAAAACAATTAAATGTTAGATTTAAGAAAAGATAGACAGCTAGGGTTTATTATAATTACCTCGGTTTTGATTTCGATGATTTTCTAACGAAGAAGATGATGGACGATCAAGATTTGAGGATCGGAGACGACTGATAATCTCACAAAGTTCGGTTTTAGCAAGAGAACTCAACAAAATTCCAGCTAAAAATGCACCGATGATCAACATTCTAAAAACCGGCTGCCAGCCTCCGGCATTTGAAATGAATCCGGTAAGAAGAGGACCCAATGCAGCACCTAACGAACCAGTACCGTCGATAATAGAAGCCACAGTTGCCAATGCCCGGGAATCTCCTCGGAGAGAGCTATGTGTGCCGAGGTCGGCGGATACAGCTGTTGTTATCAGAGCATAAGGTCCATTAACGAACAATCCAGACACCATCATCAGAACTATGTTCGTCGTCTGTGATACTCCACCGTATCTGTTGTATAAGTAGAGCGTCGGTATGGTTGAGTAGACGAACACCGACGCGGTTAATGCACGAGCGTTTAAACGGTCGGAGATGTAACCGGAGAGAATACCACCGAATATCCCGCCGACATCGAATAATGTCGATAGGTTTCCGGCAGACTTCACTGACATGTACTCTCCTCCGATCTTTGTTTGGCTGAGGTAGAAAGGGAGCCAGTAGAGGAAAGTGTAAGCGACGAGCTTCGAAAAGAAGAGGCAGAGAGCAAACGGAATCACACCAGGAATCATGCATGCTTCCTTCAACCCGACGGCGCTTCCTTCTCTACCACCGTCAATCAACGAAGTTGGCTTCTTCTCCTCCATCTGGGTAAACCCGATGTCTTCGGGATAAGGAACCAAGAAAAGATAAACCAAAATCCCACCTCCGACGATCAAACCACCGGGAAATATAAACGACCACCCCCATCCATAGTCCAACACACCGGCGGCAAGTAAAGAACCAGAGATATTACCGACAGAAGTATGTGCGTTCCATACTCCCATGATCAACCCCCGTTTCTGTTGGCCAAACCAATTCCCCACCACCGCCACCACCGACGGCCACCCCGTTGCCTGAAGCAACCCCGCTAACATCTGCACTGCTAGAAAATACGAGAAAAGGTGGATTTTCCAAAAGTAACCCATTCCGAAAAGACTCACGAATCCACCACTCACAACCATCCCCGTTGTTAGGAATAGCCGGAGGTCGAGCTTGTCGCCAAGATGCCCAGCCACGTACATTCCGATGGAGTAGGAAGCCAGGAATGCGAGGTCGATCTCTCCAAGCTTCGCCGTGCCATCTAGTTTGTTGTTGAATGGAGCCCATCCTTTCTCCTCAACCTTGTCCTTCTCTGAAGAAACGAATACGTTCCCCATCGGCCATGGCTTTGTAGTGGAGGAGGAAAAGGAGGAAGAGATCATCGGATGTGGGTCGAGGACACTTTTTACGATGCTCGGAGGTTTCCGAGAAGCATGGTAGCAAGCATATGCTACGAAGGTTAGAAGAAGAACCATTAACTTATAGCTCTTCACGTGTTGATGCTCTTGGCTTCCTCTTCCGATAATATATCGTAGGAGCTTGATTCCCGGCGGCACTCTACCACTCATTTCCGATCGTTCAGAATGCAATGGTAGCACGTCGGAGGGACGGCTGTGACGGTGGGAATGAATGGACAAGCGGAATTATGGTACCAAATTTGAAATTTGGAATGGATTTTTTTGTTCTTTTCTTTTTTATATCCTACATGGACATGTGGATAATTATTTATGAACATATTATGGATATAGCAAATACCCAACTAGATATACCCTCATACCGAACCTAAGAAAAAAACCTTATATAATAATTTATATAGTATAATTTATATAAATAACTTTATATAATATATTAAATACATATACATACATTTATATTTAAAATATATCTATAAAAAAATTATATTTAACCCCTTATAACTTATAAGTTTATATTTAAAACATATCTATAAAAAAATTATATTTAACCCCCTACATTTTAAATTTATAATATTTTTAAAATTTAAAATTTTAAGGTTTAAGTTTTAAACCCAAATGTAAAATGTCAAATTTCTAAATTTATTTCTCCCCCAAATCACATGCTCACTAAATCGATTTTAATTCAGTATTTTAATTACATTAGTAACAATATAAAATAAATAATAAAAATAATAAAAGAAATATTTTGGTCGAGGACGGGATGATTTTTGGGTCTGGGTATTTCCCCGTCCCCGTACACGCTCACCCCTACTAAACACGTTCTATGGTGAATTTCAAGAAGAATGGCATTAGTGGCGTGGTCGATGATAATTGGACTCGACCCAAAAGGCTAGCTTGGAAGAAAAAACATATATAGCCGTTGGGGGTGAGTGTTGATCTGATCTTAATTAGCGTCCCTGTTATATATATACAATTAGGGGATGGGGAATCGACAACGGTTGGGGGTGGTGAGTATTGATCTAATCTTAATTAGCGTCCCTGTTATATATATACAATTAGGGGATGGGAGATCGACAACGGTTGGAGCTCGTTAGAGGTCGTGGGGGCAAGACTGATCTTAATTAGTGACCTATAGCCAGTTACCTTCTCGAAATGGTGATGGTGGGGAGCTACGTACGGATGGATCCGACGATCTTTTAGAAAAAATTTAACAACATACAAAAAATACATAATCAGACTACTCGTCGAAGCAGTGACAGTAACAACTTTTTTAATTAGGGCGCACTTCATGTGCGTCATTATGCGTCAAATGAGCACGAGCTGTTTGATTAGTTTTAATTAGGAGTGAAAACGGGGCGGATACCGAAACAGGACGCGGAACAGGACGGGTCAGGTACGTACCTTGGTCCCCTGCCTCGAACCTGCGACTGGGACGCGGAACAGGACGGATCCGGGACGACCCGTCCCTGTACTACCTGCAAAATAAAAAATTGCAATAAAAAATTTATATAAACCTGAAAAATGAAAATCTGAAATTACAACTTATAAGCAATTATAATTAATTATAAAATTAACAACAATTATAAAATCAACAACAATCATAAAATTAAACATATTACAATAATCATAAAATTAAACATCTTTGCTTCAAAAATAATAATTAAACATCTTCATCTTCTAACGAAATAGCATTAAACTTCATTAGATTCTCATACCCGTCTACAACATTTGCATTTGAGGCTATCTTCATTGAATTCGTTAAAACCGAGTTTAAATTAACAACTTCATTATCTAGCTGCATTGACAGGAAGTCACTCAATGAATTTCACACATAAATAAAAGAAAACAAAGAAAATAAAATACCTGGAATTTGACGTCGAATCCAATCCTGTCCACACACAAGAGGTTCTATAGTTGTTGGATTCAAAGTGCTTCTAAAATTGTGAAGTAGATATCCACCAGTGCTGCATGCCGACTCAGATGCAACGGTGGACACTAATCTTGCTAGTATATCTTTGACTATTTTTGCAATAAAATATCAAAATTACCTTCCACCACAGTAAAATATCAAAATTGTTATGTTCTAGGGCATAACCATCTTCGTAATAATTTTCCAATTCACTTTTTTCATTGAAGAAATAGCCTAGCTTACTACCAAAATACTGATGGAAACCCTACATTTTTTGTTTAAATTTTGGTAACTCAGTGTTTTCACCAACACCACTCTCACCTATGAACGAAGATATTAATAATATGCATGTAATTAGTATATGTGTGTAATGATAAAATTATAGTATGCATACCAGTCGGTATAGCAGTTAGAGTGTCAAATTAATGAGCCGAGCCGAGACGAACCGAGCTTTTGTTTATAGAGTCGGGCTCGGGTTCGGCTTGTTAAGGTATCATCTGGACTCGGGCTCAGCTCGTCAGAGACTTTCCAGACTCGAGCTCGAACTTAACCTGCAAGCTGCAATTCTGAAAATTTTAAAAAATCTAAATTTAACCTGTAATTTTTTTAAAAAAGTAATCCAACATTCAAATTAAAAATAATAATTCAACATTCGATTTAAAAATAGCAATGCAAAAATCAATTTAAGAACAATTCATCTAAAAACACTAAATTAGCAATGTAATCATAATTTAAAAAATTTCATTGATGTTGGTGGGTTCTTTTTCATCTCTGACTTCTATGACCACACTTTCATAAGTGCTTTCTCCAACTTTATCAACCTAAAAATTAAACAAATATGTAATGAATTAATCAAATAAACAATTAAATCACAATATACAAATAATACAATAGTAGTAAATAATACTCACATCTTCCAAATTATTTAAAGGATTAAAATCCCTTAACCAATTTCCAGTACACACAATGGTTTCTACCGTTGTTGAAAGTAATCGACTTTTATGATCAGTGATAACTCTTCCTCCTATGTTAAAAGCTGATTCAGAAGCTACAGATATCATTTGCATTGCTAGAATATCTCTAGCCATTTTTGTCATTATCTTAAATCTGCATTCATTACCCCTCCCACCAATTCAAAACATTAAATTTTGAACCATTATCTCGAATAACTTGTTCTTTGTAATAAACCTCCAAATCATATTGGATCCTCGGCTCAGGTTCTTCTCCATCTAGAAATAAAAGATATTCATCTTCTCCATCTGAAATAATCAAGTAAATATAATAAATAAGAAATTCAGATTCAAAAATTACAATAATCAAATAAAAAATTCAGATTCAAGAAAAGAGTAAACTTGTCTTCTTCGAAGCAATTTGAAATTGATTTTCTGAAATATTTTCTTTGGAAGCATACCATTCATAAATTTCATCCATTGCTTTGGTGACACGTTTCATTTTATTATCAACTTTTATAAGATCAACATACAATTTTTTCAAAGCATATTTGATGAATTTAAACTTATTTCTTGGATCCAGAACAGAGGCAATACATATTTGAAGACTTAAAGTAGTTCAAATACTTGTTAAATTTTGCTAGCATAGCTTTAGTCATATCTTTTAGATAATCAACTTCATCATTTTCGCATGTCTGCAATGCAACTTTAACCTTCCACATCTGATTGAAAAATAAGTTGAAGGTTGGATAACTTATTCCTATATATAATAAGTTGAAGTTTAGATATCAAAGAGACAAAGAACATGAATTATTAATTATTCATATAAAAAATATAATACCTGAAAAGACATTTTTAAGATCGTAAACTTTAAGAAATTTACATACAACTTCACACTTATCCCATTCATCAGATGTCGGTAGATAGTTATAGTTTGGATCACTTAAACTATAAATATCAAATACTCTCTTGTACTGTATGGCACGATCTAACATCAAATATGATGAATTCCATATCTAGTGCTCACATCCAATATCAAAGCCTTATTTGTGGAAAATCTCAAATCTTTAGCAACTTTCCCAAATTTGTATCTTCTTGAAGTTGAAGCTTTTATATACATAACAGATTTTCGAATATTAGATAATGTTGTATCCAAGTGCGTCAAATCATCTTTAAAAAGTAGATTAATGATGTGAGCACAACATCTAATGTGAAATAATTATCCTCCACAAACCATATATCTCTGCCAATCAATGTTTTTAGTTGCCTAATTGCAACATCATTGTTCGTCGCATTATCCAAAGTAATAGAATAAACACTACTTCTAACTCCCTATTCTTCTAATAGTTCATTCATTTTGCTTGCAATTACTTAACCAGTATATATGTGAAGGTTCTACCTCACAAAAATTCAGAATTTTCTTTTTCAACTTCCATGAATCATCTATGAAGTGGTATGCGATGCACATGTAACCAATATCTTGGTTGGATGTCCATAAATCGGTATTGAGTGAAATTCTACCAACACATCTAAGAAGATCTTTCAACTTAACTCTTTTCGTTGTGTAAACTTTCTTAAAATCTGAAATTGCAGTTGTCTTTGACCAATGTTTGAACCGTGGATTTAAGATTTTGCAAAATTTAATAAACCATTGATGTTCAATCATCCTAAATAAGTACTCATGAACACATATACCATCTTTGCAAATACCATCCTCGTAGCCATCGGATCATACATTGTTGTTACTGTGCTTGATGATGCATTGTCAGAAGTTAAAAGTTTCTGTTTTTTAGATGGTTTATTCGCTTCCCACTCCTTCTCATGAATTTGCACTACAAGAAATCCGCCATCTAAAGCCCGCCATCTTGGACACCGCCATTAAAACCCATAAACCGCCATCTAAAGACCGCCATCTATTATCCATCCCCATTTCCCACCAAAAATAGTTTAGATGGCGGATTTCCGCCATCTAAACTGAAAATTTTGGCGCGAATTGAAAAGTTTTAGATGGCGGAAATCCGCCATCTAAAATATGGCGCGGGAATAGGTTGGCGCCAATTCATTGATGGCGGTTAATTTCATTGACGGCGGATGTCCGCTGACTATCCCTGGACCTTTAGATGGCGGATTTCCGCCATCTAAAGTACAGCAGGCGGTTTCCTTAGTTTATAGATGGCGGATATCCGCCATCTATTCGCGGGAGAGGGCGATTGTGCCCAGCTTTAGATGGCGGATTTTCGCCATCTAAAACTAAGTAGAAGAGTTTAGATGGCGGAAATCCGCCATACAATTTTTTTACAATTTTTTTTTAAATCAGGATTCTATATTGTGCGTTCGAATCGTTGTTTGTCGAAATAAAAGCGATATTTGAGGAAACGATTTGAAATAGAAATGGAAATCGATGTTTTTTATTAAAAAGAAATTAAATTACAGAATCGTTAAACATTCGAAGTT
>LFYR01000112.1:351080-417831 GCA_001185155.1 Zostera marina
TGTGTTTGAAACATTATCAAGAAAGTTGACTCAGTATTCATATACTGTAGTAAGCTTCACAGAGTAATACTTACATTACTATATCAATTAAAATAATAATATCTTTATATCATTACTGTTCAACCATTTGTTTATTAAGTGTTTACAGGTAATTCCGCTATCAACCTGTATAAATCGAAAAGAGGCTATCACCCCCCCTATAGCCTCGAATCACGATCCAACAGTAAGTTTGTGCAGCTTTGCTTCCACTTAAATCATATTCAGCCTACATATTCAAAACTTATAAGTTTTGGAAAATTAATAAATTATATAAAAAATTATAGACTTACAGTTAATATTTTCAGCGCGTCTTGGAAATTCTGTTGTGGTTGATGACGCCACTCAATGTCGTACGGAAAAAGAGTATGGTCTTTTGCTAAAAGAGCCATTCTTGTCGTTAACTTCTTCGCCGTTTCATCCGTGGCTTGGTTTGTGTTATCAAACATAACCTTCCACTTCGTACCTTTCTCTGGATGGTTATGGGGGTGGTCTTTTGTGCGACCACGACCCTTCTTTTGTGGAGGCACATTTGAAGTGGATGGCCTCGCATCTAATTAATTTACATATTTAAAAATTAATATTTAATAAAAATCATGATAATATTTAAAATATAAATAATAAACTGACCACTCGAACTAGACTCCTCGAAAGAGCGACGGGATGTAACCATCGGGTTAGGGTTAGGGTTAGCACGACGCATGATGGATAGTAATTTCTGAAAACTTTTATCACTCCAATGATTGTCGCATTTCAACTGATACAATTCCAAGATAAAAGATAGTTTGGAAAACTCAGTGCAACCTGGATATAACTGTTCTTCACCTTCTTTTAGACGGCGTAAGAACGAATCGTCATATCTCTGCTCTGGATCTTCGTCGACTGGATCTACGTCGACTGGATCTACATCGACTGGATCTTCATGGACAGGTTCGTATTCGAGAGGTTCTGTTTCGAGAAAATCTTCGTCGGCTGTATTCTCAACTACATGTTCTCCGTAAACCGCACGAACCAATCCAATCATATCGTTACCAGTTTCCGGCACGGTTTCTTTTCGTTTCACTTTTTTCTCAGCATATCTACTCGGTAACTCTCCGTGACGCGTCCAAACATCGTAATGTTTCAACCAACCATTTATGAAAATATGCTTTCTCATCTCCTTTATAGGAATCACTTCACTATTCGTGCAGGAGGAGCATGGACATGGTAAATAACCTTCTGGGTGAGTCGAATTCGAAATGGCGAAATTTGTGAAAGCTGTTAACCCTTCGCCGTATTCTTTCGAAAACCGATCTAAACTCATCCAAGCTTTATCGGGTACTTTCATAACGTTCGACATTATCCTAAAAATTTTATCGAATTATAATTAATTAGATAAAAATTAATTGACTATTACAATATTAGTTATAGTTCAATTTTTTTGGGAAAATCTAGCTAATTATTGAACTAGCTAGCTAGGTACGTAATCTAGCTAGTTCAATTTTTTATAGGCCGGTGATGGGTGAACCAGGAGATAAAACCGGAAAGCATCTTGGGGATTGGGTGGTAGAGCGTCCTCCGACGAGGTAATTGCTTCACTATACGTGGCATTTCTTAAAATCTAAAAAAATATTAAATTAATTAATTTAATATTTTTTAAACAAAGAAATAATTAATTGATTAATTAATTAATTAATTAATTAATCAATCAATACATAATAATTACTAATTAATTAACAAATTTTTATTTTCAGGCAAATTAATCATTAACATTTCAATTTCATAATTACTATTAACAAATAATTAGCAAATTAATAATTTTTATTTCAATTTAAAATCATTCTATTTCATAATTATTCATTAACATTTCTAATATTTCATGCAATTTAATTAATCATTATTAATTCAATTTAAAATCATTCTATTTCATAATTATTCATTAACATTTCTAATATTTCATGCAATTTAATTAATCATTATTAATTCAATTTAAAATCATTCAATTTAATTAAAAAATAAATAATTAATTATTTTATGCAAATTAATAATTATTGATAAAATTTAAAATAATTCAATTTCATAATTATTAATTAACAATTTAATCCAAATTAATTATTATTGATAGAATTTAAAATCATTCAATTTAATAATTACTAATTAACAAATTTATATTTATATATATGCATGCAAATTAATTAAATATTTTTATAACAAAATGATTAAATAAACATTTTTAATTTCATACCGCAATAGAGCTTAATTCAATCTGAATTTTTGGATTCTTGATTTTTCAAAACCTACATCAAGTCAACAACACAATAATTTAATTAGTGAATTAATTAAAACATTATATAAATTATTTATTTAATCAAATCAATTTATAAATTATTTAAAAATAATCAATTAAATAATTAATTAAAACATTTATAAACAGTAAATTCAATAATTCATAAATAACAAATAAAGAATTAAATAATCATTCATTTTTAAACAAAAAATAATTTTATTAATAAAAACAATAAATTATATATTTATTACATAAGAATTATTTTATAATTTAATGCAAAATTTTCATTATTTAAAACAATATGTTAATTACTTATATAATTAATTAAAACTTCGTTTTAATTATTTTTAAAAATTAAATAAAATATTTAATAAATTAATTAAAACAAAATAAAATAATATTTCAAGCAAATTAAATAATATTTCATTTTCATTAAAACAAAATTATTTCTTTCAAATAATTCATTAATAATTGATTTCATGCATATTTATTTCATGTAAATTATTAGTTTCATGTAAACTTAATAATTTAAATTAAATAATTTAAATATATATGATTCAAAATTTATTTTAAAAATTATAATTTCATATAACCATTCATAAAATATATCCATTCATCAAATATTATTTGATATTATAACCATTTCATTTTATTATTATTTCATAACAATCATTCATAGAATTAATATAACTATTTGATATAACCATTTAATTTAATTTTTTTGCGAATCATTCATAAACATACTAAAATAATTCATTAAATTTATCTTTCATTCATACTGCATGTAGACATTAATCTTTCATTCATATATAACAATTACAACATAAAACAAGAAATCAATAACAAGAAATCAATTACAAATCAATTACAAATAAAATCAATAAAACAATCAAAATAACATAATGAAAACAACATGCATAATCACAACATAATCAAAACTCCTAGTAAATGAAAGATCCAACTCCTAGTAAATGAAATATCTAATTCTATCTATCAACCTAAGAATTTACACTATGTTTGAAGGAAATGCCACCATTGAACATGTAGGAAATATTACCGATGTGTGGAAGTGGAGACCGGCGACGGAGACGTGACCGACGGGAGGAGACGACGACGAAGACGGGAGGAGGCGACGACGATTCGGCAGGAGCGACTCTGTCGATTACAGCAACCCATATATAAACATTACATAATCGATCATTACATATACAAATCGATCCATATATAAAATCGATCATTATATATATAAACATTACAGCAACCCATTCAATAATCATAATCATAAACATAAATCAATAAACATAAACATAATAAATAAATCAATAATAATAAAAAAACATAAACATAAACATAATGGTCTGAATTTTAAATAATGGTTGTGACTTGTGAATTCAGAGTTCTAGAAAATAAACATGAACATAAAATAAACATAAACATGAAGCTTCATGAAAGAACTGAAAAGCAAAGAGTTCTAGAAAATGATGCTTCGATGATATTTTATCCCATGGATTCACATATGCCGTAAAGAACTGAACTACAATAGTGAGTGGATGATTGAAATCGAGGGGGCATACACGAGTTGCTGATTAGCATTTAAAAATCGATTTTTAACTACTACATAATAGATTTACTTAGCATTTAAAAAAATCACAGTTGAACATAAACAAAAAACCATAAACAAAAAAAAAGAAAATAAATAAATAACCTTCAATCAACGAAGTGGAGATCGAAGTGGAGATCACGGCGACAGGCGACGACAGGCGACGACGTAACCGGCGACGGGGAGACAGGCAGCGGCGGGGAGACACTCGGCAGCAGGGACGGCGGCGCTTGGGAAGAAAATCAGAACAGACGCGTTCTGTTCTGATTTGGGGTTTTTTATAAACCCCAAAACTTACATGGCGGATTTCCGCCATGTAAGTACACTTAAGTGCCGCCAGCACTTAAGTGAAAATCCACCCAATCGAAATTTGGGCGGGCTTTTTCCGCCCGAGTCCCCGAAGACTTAAGATGGCGGATTTCCGCCATCTTAAGTCAATTTAATCGGGTAATCGGGCTGGAAATTGGGGGCGATTCGAAATTTTGGGCGGGATAGTTTAGATGGCGGAAATCCGCCATCTAAACACCGCCATCGAAAAAAATTTCGAACCGCCGTCGAGCCCAACCCTTTCCTCGACGGACTGAAAGAATAGATGACGGACATCCGCCATCTAAACTATTGAAGTATTGATGGCGGAAATTCGCCATCTAAAGGCCGCCATACAAGGTCCTTTTTTTTGTAGTATTGATAGTGACGTAATAATGTAGATGTACCATCACTTGTGGTTTTGATCAATAAACTCTGGCAATAGTTACATTTCATACGAACTACATCTTTTGCATCCGGTGCTAGAATAGTAAAATGATTCCAAATGTCTGATTTTTTTCTTCTAACTATATTTTGACTTTGAATTTTAGATTCATTTACATTGTATATTGGACATCTACCTATGAAAAAACACTACATGTTTTAAAAAGACTACATGATTTAAAAAGATTACATGATTAAAAAATATTAGATGAAAAAAATTATCTTAAAATAATAACTCATCTTATCTTTAAAATTTTCTTCGTTATCATCTTTGTTTCAAGAAATTTAAATCGTGATTCGTGAACATATGGTATTGGTATACATGAACCGGTGAACACAGTTACACACGTACACAGTAAATGAACAGCAGAATAGAACAATAAAATCCATCGGGATTATAAAAAAAATAAAACTCACCGTCACCGATGTTGAACTCACCTATGTGGCGATGTTGAACTCCAAATCCCCAATTTAAAGCTCCAAATCCCCAATTTATTTCAAACCTAACATTTAACCCAAATGATTTAGGGTTTATTTATTGGTAGGGTTTTTTTAAATATATTTTAGGGCAAAATTATTATATATATGGTATTTTTACATATTAGCATTATATATGTATATATAAATAATATAATATGGTATATATAATATTTTACATTTTTTAATTTTTATACTTACCGAGCCCAACGAGCCGAACTGAGCCCGTCGAGCCGGGCTTTACCTGAGACCTTAGTAATAGTTGTTCTTTATTTCCATATTTCAAGTTGTATTCGTCGTAGAGATATTGCATCATACTTTTTATATCAGATACATTACTATTAGAGCATTTCTCTCCATAGAGCATATATAGTTGTGTATGTGTTACCATTTTCATCTAAAAATTAGAATTATAAAATTAATATTTTAAAATAGAAATTGTAAAACTAATTACCTTGTATCGTGGATCCAAAATTGATGCAATTGATAAGATTGTGCTAATCATTCCCCAATACTTATCAAACTTGGTCTTCATTACTTTACCAATTTCGCAAATTAAACACCATCATGATTTATAAACTCGTTTAGTTTTAAATGACATTCACACAACAAGGAAAAGTATTGATTTACCGAATGATGAATCGACATGGAAAAGGTTTGGGTGGCATCGAAAAACAAACTAAAACATTCTGTAATCTGAGATGCTATATTCCAATCTTCCTCGGATGGTTTGTATGTGTATGACTTTTCTATAAGGGCATATCTATTGAAAATTTCTTTGAATTTAATTGTTGTTTACATCATGAGATACGTTGAGTTCCAACGAGTATCAACATCTAAGACTAATTTACTCTTTGAAGCATCTATTTGTATTGTTAACTTAGTAAATCATGTTTGTCTTATTGTCGAAGATCAACTTACAAACTTCACACTTTTTTGATTTTCCCGAAACCCGTCTCGGAATATAACTGGGGTAAAAAAATAAAAACGGGACAAAATATCTGCCCCGATCCCGGTTACCACCAGGTCGCAAAACGGGTCCGAACCCTCCCCGTTCTCACCCCTAGTTTTAATAGACATGTACCGCTCCTACAACTTGTCTGACACACCTTGTTTGAAATATATTAAAATAGTAATAAATAGAAAGTTCTTGTAACAGTGCTAATTGAACAGGAGGAAGTAGAACGTGTGCTCACGGCCGAACTAGAGCTGGAAGACAATAGAGCGGAAGAGGCTTCAGTCGAAGTAGTTCCAGGACCTGAGGAATCGGGAACCAGTTAGGTGATGGTGCGATGGAGTCTCTGATACCAGTTAATGTGGACAGCAAAACAGAAATCGGGAACGCGAGAAACAGGGCGGTAGCTTTATTGAATGATAACAAAATCGATCAGAGATCGGTTACAAAAATAGACGGGAAGAAAAAACAGGACGCGAGCAGGGAATTGCGAACGCGGGGAGGCAAGCTGGGCGACAGGAGAAGCTGGAGGCGACATCGCTTAGGGAGGCCGAACCTGGAGAAGATCGGAATTGAGGATTAGGTAGAGAATAGGAGATAACGGAAGAAATTGAGAATGGGTAGTGGGAGAAATACCAGTGGGAAGATCTGAGTAATAACTGCCTTGTATGGAGAAGACGGTTCTGTCTTTATAGGATGTTGGAGGGTAGATCCGTCCTTGCGCCAACCTTCATGGGTTGGGTTCCCCCGTGGAGGTAGAGCGGACGTGGGGAGGAATGATCGTCGGTTGTTCAGCCCATATTGGTTTTGAGGTGATGGCCCACCCGAACCCTTCTTCTTCGATTGCTTGTGATAGTTCGGATCGTGAAATTATCGTGATGGTCGGCTCTGCCTCGATGGATGGTGGTCCGGGAGGTAGCGGTGTTAATACCAATCGCTTGTTGTTGATGTTGAATATAATTTGATTCGACTTGCCTCGGTGGGTATAGTCGGTGTCGAATTGCCACGGGCGCCCCAACAAGATGTGAGCTACGTTCATATCCACGACATCGCACATCACCACAGTTTGATATTCTTTGCCGATGGATAAAGGTACTCGGCATTGTTCCGATACCTTCTTGACGTTACCCTCGTCGATCCACGATACCGAATATGGGTGAGAATGTTGGATCACCGGCAGCTTGAGAGCATCAACAACCCTCCTTGAGATCAGATTATCCGTGCTACCCCCATCGACCAAGATGTCACATAATTTGCCTTGAACGGTCCCTCGAGTCCGGAATAGTGTGTGTCTTTGGTTGAAGTCTAGTGTTCGAGGTGTGGTGCACAACCGCTTGAACATACATATCAATGGGAGACCGGTTTCGTTAGGCGGGAGTGTGGTCTCCTCCGGTTCCAGGAATTCCTCTGGTTCGAACAGTTCTTGCTGGTCATCGACGAGGGTGGTGAACCGGTGACGCGGGCAGTCCAACGAATTATGGCCGGGCTGTCGACATTTGTAGCAAATGAGTTGGGGCCGGGTGTAGGGGTCGTTCGTTGACCTCGGTCGTTCTCCGAGTAAGCCCTTGCCATTCTCGGGTGTGTCCGGGGGCGGAATCAACGCCGGTGGGTCGAGAAAATGTGGCTGGCCAGCTGCTCCGAGCTAGTTGTTTCTCAATCTGTGACGCCCGGTTCATTGAGTCGGAGAGGGAATAAGTGGATAATACGGACACTCGGTCTTGGATCGGAATTCTCAACCCGGAGATGAAGCGGGCGATCATTTGCTCCTCTCCTTCCTTGAGTTCACTACGGGCGGCTAATCGGTGGAACTCGCCCGCATAGTTGTCGACGGACCGAGACCCTTGGCAACAATTGAGGTATTCGGTGAACAAGGCTCGTTGATAGTTAGCCGGGAGGAACCTCTCGTACATGAGGCTCTTCATTTTCTTCCATGTGAGGATTGGCCCCTTATTCCGGTTGGCGCGGTTGGACTGCGTTTGACGCCACCACGCCTTGGCGCAGCCCTTGAGCCGGAGCGCAACGAGCTGAGAGGTGGTGCTGTCGTCGACCGGGACATAGGCAAAGTAGTCCTCGACGTCAGCAATCCAATTGACGAAGGCCTCGTTGTTGGTTAATCTGTAGAATACGGGGATGTCGGCTTTGAGTCGGCTAGCATGGTGTTGGGGAAAATGGTGTCGTTGCTGATCGAGGGGTGGAGGTGGTGGCCGGTGGTGAAGTCTTCATCGGACGAGGCCTCCTCCCATAGGAGAGTTCCCGGTGGTCGGTGGTGAGTGGTTGGGGGAGGTCGGGGTGGTGGAGTGGGGTGGGCTTGGGTGAACAGTGGATTGGGGTGGTAGAGTGGGATGGAATTGGGGACGTGGGTTGGAACTGTGGGTTGTGCGGTGGAACGGAGGCGTACGTCGGAGGTGTGATCGATCCTGTTAGTACCGACGCATTGATCGCCGCGAGCATCGTCCGGACCTCACGACGTTGCTCGTCACATTGATCTCTCAGCAAGTCGGGCATCTTGCGCAGCATTTCTTCTTGGAACGCGACCAGTTCGGATCGCCGGATGAGCGGATCGCTTTGATCGGCCATAGGATCGGACGCACGTAGGTGATGGTGCGATGGAGTCTCTGATACCAGTCAATGTGGACAGCAAAACAGAAATCGGGAATACGAGAAACAGGCCGGTATCTTTATTGAATGATAACAAAATCGATCAGAGATCGGTTACAAAAATAGACGGAAAGAAAAAACAGGACGCGAGCTGGGAATCGCGAACGCGGGGAGGCGACGTCGCTTAGGGAGGCCGAACCTGGAGAGAAGATCGGAATTGAGGATTAGGTAGAGAATAGGAGATAACGGAAGATATTGAGAATGGGTAGTGAGAGAAATACCAGCGGGAAGATCTGAGTAATAACTGCCTTGTATGGAGAAGACGATCCTGTCTTTGTAGGATGTTGGAGGGAGATCCGTCCTTGCGCCAACCTTCATGTGTTGGGTTCCCCCCGTGGGCTGGGTCACATCATAAGTAGCATAGTACTAGGTAGCATAGCATCCAGTTAGTACATCAGGTATTATGCAGTAGTATGACGATTTACTTTTAGACGTCGTACCCATGACATTGTTAGTTAAAAGATAAAAATCGGTGGACGTATACATTTGTTATGAGTAGACGTATTGACGCCCCCTAAGAGTAATATTAGTCTAGGCATATCGTACGACGTACGACTCGACGACGTAGTACAGGTGGTAGTGTTGTGTGCATGACAATAAATCAACCAATGAATTAAACACTACGAGCTAGGATTTGGTGGCACACGACGTCACATTAAGGTTTGACGCACCTGAATACTACTCTTTTTAATTAATCACAAATCGAGTTAAAATTGGAAAAAAATTTATAATGGATATTTTTTGAAAACAAAGCATACCTTCTAGGTTGCTATTAAACCATATGTAATTAAACCATAACTAAATGACCTCCTCATGTCGTAGTCAACGGACCAATCTGGCTGGGCCTCTTAGCTTGGCTTAATTCCCTAATTACAGTTATAGTTTGCTCTTCTGATCGGTGATTCGCTTAACTTCTTCCTGATGTTCTTTCTCCTCTGCGACTTCATCAGCTAGCTCGAGAGTCTTTGCTAAGTCTTGTGTTACTCCAACAGTGTCGAACGTAATTGTTTATTATTTGTTGTAACTAACCTCACCCACATTGTCACATACTCAAGGGTGATACAACTTTAAGTGTTGACAATAAGAAAGCACTTGTTAAATATTATATTATATTTCAAAAAGAAACTTCATAGAAGTCCATATCCAATGAGTCTAAAAACTTTTTTTAAATCTTAGTCTCACATTTAAAAAAAAATAGTATATCTCGGGATTAATGTAAGATAAAGGGGGGGAAATTCAGATGAAATTGATAGACGGTGAATAAAAAAAATCGTTCAAAAAAATCGTCAAAAACAAGTATTTGCAGCGATATAAAAAAGGTGAAAATTTAGCCGTCAAAGGTATTTGTGGCGTGCATAATTAAGCCACCATTTGTAATAATTAGTGAATAATAATTAATATTGAAGACAAGATATTGTATTAGTCATGTCCATATCCGTTTTTTGTGCTCATGCTCTAATCGAGTGAATAAAATTTCAGAAAAAACTATTGTTTGAGTAAAAAAAAATTTACTCATATTTACCCATTGGGTTCAGGTCGAGTATCGGGTATTAATTCTAAACAATCAAATAACTTTTTTTTATAACGAAAGGTACCTTTCTACAGATGTAAAACTGTCTACCTTCGGATGATATATCAGAGCTACATAATATGTCATCGGACAAATCTAAGTGAAAATGTATAAAGTAATATTTGAACTCTGAACTTCAGAAACTTTAATGAGCTATGAGAATAATTAGTCAATCTTACTTTGAAATCAGTCAAAAAACCTAGTATAATTTGTATTTGTTTAAAAAAAATCAAACTTTATAGTCTACACTCCAAAATAAGTCACTGATTCAGTGTAGTGGGCTAATTCACCAAATTTTTTAATGAAAAAGAAGACTAAATTGTGGGCCCAGGACGGACGAAACCCACACAGCCCACAGGCCACAGCCCATAACGTATATAAAAAAATGAATTACGATAAATAGAATTAAAATTAATATCCAACTATAAATACCTCGTCTAGGACTCGATCTGTCACCGTTTGTCTTTTTACTCTCTCCTTCGCCGCCCCCAAGTTCTAGATTGGCCAGAGACTGAAAGGAAATCGAAACCCTAGAATCGTCGATCAGTCAAGCAACCAATCCACCAAGCAAGTTTGTTTCTCCTATCCCTCCTCTCCTTTCTTTATTTAAAGACATCGTTGTTATTTTCCTTCTTAGGTTTTTTCTCGCCTCGATCTGATTTGAGGTTTGATTTGAGGTCTGATTTTCGTAGATCTTCTTTTTTTTATCGCGTTTTATTTGATTTTCTTTTTCCTTTTCTATTCTGCGTTCACCGTCGGAGGTTAATGGTTTCAGATTTATGTCATGCTGTTTCTGTTCTTCTGTTGTAATTTGAGGGGGTGTGCATTTTGCGTGCTGCTCCTTTGCGATTTCTCTTCTTCTAGGAAATATTTTTGATCGCGTGAAAGGTTGAATGCTTTTGTTTTTATTTCGATGGATCCTAGCTTAGCATATAAGACATGTTGTTTTCGATGTTCATAGCTTCTTTTGATAGCTTTAGGATGTATTGAGTTCTGTAAAATACTAGAATATTAGATAAAATTGGAGAACATGATATTTATTTTTTATTTTTTTTCGATTATATAATTACATTTTTTATCTGCTATCTTTCGTGATTGTATTTCATTCTAAATTATTATTATTAGTTCTTGTATGGAGTGTTCTGTTGTATTTCAATTTGGTTATTTATTTTGTGCTAAAATGAATGAATGATTTTAGTACTGAATATTTTGGATGTGCAGCATTTACTTAGAAAATATTAAAATAATATAATTGTCAATCGCTTATTTATTTTTTTAATTTAATTAAATATGAATTCTCTAGTGTGAATGTTTTTCCCATACTTAGTTGTTTATTTTATCATGTACATTTTAATGGTTTAACTTTTTTTTCTTTTTCTTTTCAGTCATGTCGGGAATGGCACCTGAAGGATCCCAATTTGATGATCGTCAGTATGATTCAAAGATGACTGAGTAGGCTATCTGTCTATTAAGTTGTAATCGTTTTGATTTTTCCAGCCTTTTTATTCTAATGTTGTTTATTTTCTTTCTTTGAATATTGTAGATTTGAGAAAGATGGTGAAGACTTTTTTACACCATATGATGAGGTTTTTGAAACCTTTGATTTGATGGGTTTGTCAGAGAATCTTCTTCGTGGAATTTATGCTTATGGTAATGTCAGGAATTCAATTGAGTTTGTACCCAGTAATGGAACTCTAATTACATCTTCGTTACTAGTGGGTCTATCTTGACAAAATTCCATGCATTGTTTTTGTTTCCCAGGTTTTGAGAAGCCTTCTGCTATTCAGCAGAGGGGGATTGTACCTTTTTGCCAGGGTCTTGATGTGATTCAGCAGGCACAATCTGGTACTGGAAAGACTGCAACCTTTTGCTCTGGCATTTTGCAACAGCTTGACTATGGAATTGTTGAGTGCCAGTGTTTGGTTTTGGCACCAACCCGAGAGCTTGCTCAGCAGATTGAAAAAGTTATGCGGGCACTTGGTGATTATCTTGGTGTTAAAGTACATGCTTGTGTTGGTGGAACTAGTGTTCGTGAGGACCAGCGCATTCTTTCAAGTGGTGTTCACATTGTTGTTGGCACTCCTGGTCGTGTATTTGACATGTTGCGTAGAAAGTCCCTTCGTCCTGACTATATTAAAATGTTTGTCTTGGATGAAGCTGATGAAATGCTTTCAAGAGGGTTTAAAGATCAGGTATCGCTATCTGCTCTGCATGCTCTTTTCTTTTCCTTATTTTATTATAATTCATTATAATTTGTTTATTTTTCACTTTCATAATCTGTTATTTTATTCCTCTGTTTAGAACATATGATTTATTTTTACCACCCTTACAATCTTAGTTTAATTTTTTTTATTGATTGATTACAGTATGTGATTTTCAGTCAATTTTTTATGTTCCTTGAATAATTGCATTTGTCTCCTGATTTTATTGTTTTTTCACTTGTTTAATCAAATTCATTTTCAAAGCCTTTTTTTTGTGTTGATTTGATCTGTGTTCATATACAAATTAATTTATTTTTGTCTAATGTTTACATTTGTATAATTTATATTCGATTTTTTTATTAATTTTCAAAATCATTTATTATTATCGATTGTTTATTTATTTTTTGTATTTGGAATGATTAGTGTTAGATTACATAGGTATTGTTTTACATGCATCTGATCCTTTTGTTTCCAGATTTATGATATCTTCCAGCTCCTTCCTTCGAAAATTCAAGTGGGTGTGTTTTCAGCCACAATGCCACCAGAAGCTCTCGAAATAACAAGGAAGTTTATGAACAAACCTGTCAGAATCCTTGTCAAGAGAGATGAGCTGACCCTTGAAGGTATCAAGCAGTTCTATGTTAATGTTGAGAAGGAGGATTGGAAGCTGGAGACCCTCTGTGATCTCTACGAGACACTTGCCATCACCCAAAGTGTCATCTTTGTGAACACCCGTCGAAAAGTCGACTGGCTCACTGACAAAATGCGAAGCAGGGACCACACTGTCTCAGCCACTCATGGTGACATGGACCAGAACACCCGAGATGTGATCATGCGAGAGTTCAGATCTGGATCCTCCCGTGTCCTTATCACCACCGACCTTCTTGCCCGTGGTATTGATGTCCAGCAGGTCTCTCTGGTTATAAATTATGACCTGCCCACTCAGCCTGAGAATTACCTCCATCGTATTGGTCGTAGTGGTCGGTTTGGACGTAAGGGTGTTTCCATCAACTTCGTGACCAACGATGATGAAAGGATGCTCTCTGACATTCAAAGGTTTTACAATGTTGTGATTCAGGAATTACCCAACAACGTGGCTGACTTACTCTGAGTCATCATTATCATTACTACCATCGAAGGTCCTCTTTTCCGTTCTTCTTCTGCGATAACAGGTTGCCAGTCTTTTTAGTATTTATTTCACCTATTTCTATCCCAAAACCTATTTTTGAAATTTTGCTGGCTTTAGTATTAATTTTCTAAGACTTTTATTGTTCCCCTCTCGTAATTTTTCTGGACGACATCTCTATTTTTTTTTTTTTTTTTATGTTTATGACCTTTATAATTTATATGTTGTGTTGGATTGCTTTGCTTGCTGATGATGGAAAATTCGATGACAACAACAATCTTGGCTTAATATTAAGTTGTCGTTTCTACTATCGTTGATTTAGAATTTTGTAAAATATCTTGGAAGAAAAAAATAATTGTTTTGACTCCAATTTGTTGAAAAGTTAAATTTATTGTTGACATGAAGATTTTATTTTGAATTTATAAATTATTTTTGTATGGCATCGAAAATAGACATCGAAAGAGATATAAACGATGTATGTAGCACAGTTGTATAGGTGTAGGAATATATATTTCCAATTTAGTGAATAATCCAATTTAGTGAATAATCCAATTTAGTGAATAAAGTTGTAAGTACTCGTGCAGCACACCTAATCTTGTCTGATTTTGACGTGAACGGTGGAAATTGATATGTTATTGGATTTCCATCCACAATCCATCGTGAATATGTGGTTCGCAAATAAGCATATTCCAGGCATGCGTATGGATGTGAGCATTTTATTAGTATTTGACAAGAAACACAGTAACCATCCTTAGATTATTACAATTCCAATTAATTCATGTGTGTAAGAATTAAGATTGATATATCTAACTAGAATTCATCTTTAATAATGCATCATCACATCACACAATTATACAAAGTCACGAATCAATTTATCTAATTTGAATTTACTTGTATATTTCAAGGATCTATATATTATTTAATCAACATCATTAATTATTATTATTGGATTTGGACATGCGCGACATCAATTTGCCAAAATCCAATATTTTCATTATAATCAATTATTTAGATTTAGAAACTAGAAATTAGAAAGGGAAGAAAAGAAAATGAAAGAGAATTTTCTTTCTTTGGATTTAATTTCTTCCATCTATATATAACACAGAGTGGTATGTTATGGTCATAGTTGCATTCTCAACCATCCTCCCTTCTTTTTAAACAAAAAACTTTTACCTTCTATCAACAGAGAGAGAGAGAGACGAAACACATCATGGACCAGAGCTTCATCATGATCAAGCCTGATGGTGTTCACCGTGGTCTCGTATGATCCCCATCCTTGTTCTCCTCCTTCACCTTTACTGCTTTTAATTATTTACTCTTTTTTTTTTTTCCTGCTCTGCTCTGCTCTGATCTGATCTGTATTGTTTTTTTCCTTGATCATCGTCAGGTTGGAGAGATCATAGGCAGATTTGAGAAGAAAGGGTTCACATTAAAAGGTGTGTGTTTATGATTAATCATATCAATAATTATCTTTGTTTTAGGAAAAACAAACAACAAACTTCACCAATTCATTCTCATATGAAGATAATTTTGGGCAATTTTTTATTTTATTTTATTTTATTTTTAGTTGTATATATACATAAACAATATTTTTTGACGATTCATATTTTGTATATAACACAATAAATTAAACACTACTTTTCCCCTTTACAAATTGAAATATTGGGTGATGTTGTTGCTTCTGCATGGTTGAAGAATTATGATTCTGGAAGATTTGGAAGAAGATGTGAAGATTTGAGATAACTGGGTGTTTTTAAATTTGTCTTAAATTGAAAATTTGGTTGCAGGATTGAAGCTCCAAATAGTGGAAAGGGGATTTGCAGAGAAACACTATGAGGAGTTATCTGACAAGCCATTTTTCACCAAGTTGGTAGATTACATCATCTCCGGCCCAGTAGTCGCAATGGTGTGGGAGGGGAAGAACGTCATAACGACCGGCCGCAAGATGATTGGAGCAACCAATCCTTCCAATTCTGAACCT
This sequence comes from Zostera marina, assembly GCA_001185155.1. Taxonomy (NCBI): domain Eukaryota; kingdom Viridiplantae; phylum Streptophyta; class Magnoliopsida; order Alismatales; family Zosteraceae; genus Zostera; species Zostera marina. The sequence continues at coordinate 366,701 of LFYR01000112.1, forward strand.
GGAACCATTCGTGGTGATTTCGCTATTGAGATGGGAAGGTAATGTTCAAACAATCCATCTTAAACCATTCAAAATCAACTTCCTTTTACTCTAAGCAATTTTTGTTATTTCTTCCAATGCCCATTTTTACAGGAATGTTATTCATGGAAGCGATTCGGCCGAGAGTGCAAAGAAAGAGATTGCTCTTTGGTTTCCTGATGGACCAGTAAGCTGGGAGAGCAGCATGCTCCCATGGGTGTATGAATGAGCTCTTTTGCCCCCCTCAGCCTCGCGTTTTGCTCATCAACCAATAATAATTGTGTCATCATCCTATTACTCTGTTTAATTCCCGGTTGTTTTCCAAGACATCAATGCTATGCACCTAAATGCTGTGTGTGAATTGTGATAGTTGTTTTTTTCATCACATCAAAAAGAGCTTTTCAAATTTGAACCTACAATATTAATTTTCAACTTGATAAAAGGTAGCGGTGAATATTAATTTGAACTGGGCAATCTTGCCTTGCACAGTTGCACTGATTCCCATTTGAAAATCAGGGCAAAGATAAAATAAAAGGAGATGTTCAAATTCAAATCAAGGATCAACAATCTGATTTGGGCATGGATCGGGTTTGGCTCAAATTGACCTTCATCTGACTTAAGACTGACCATGAGTAGGGTATCGATTTACCTAAACTTTATCTAATTTGGTCATGTAAAAGTTTGGAGTCGGGTGTAAATCTTTTAATGGGTTAAAAATATTCACCCATACACTGCCAATATGACATCGCTTTAGGTCGAGTATCGGATATTATATACCCTAACAAATTAACCCAAACTTGACCTCACAAATTATTTTGGTTTTCTTTGATTTACAAAATAATTGTAATGCTCTAATTTTTTATATAAATATTTTTTATTTTTGTTGAGTTAAATAAAATTTAATATAGTAATATATATAACTTAATTAAATTTTACTATAATAATTTTACAAAAAAACTTATTGTAGTAATATATATAATTTAAACATAGGCCGCACTTCATGCATGTTGTATGTAAATGCGTTATATATGTTAAATTATGTGTTGATTACTCTTTGCAGGTAAACGGATTATCGAGGTCATTATGGATGATGAAACACACTCATCAAGCGATACGATCAAATTTGAGGAGTAATTAGATTAGTGTCGTTTAATCATGTGTAATAATGTAATATTATGAGGCCCAATAGATTAATTGGTTTCTTTAATATAAATATTTGGGTGAAATAAATCTAGGTAACTAATCTTTTTCTCAATTTCTTTCTCTTACCAAAATCCTACACCTCAATGGCGATTCTCCCCCATCACATGCGTTCACAAGTGTAGATGACTTTAGGGTCGTTTCTCAATGTATGTGATTTTAAGTGCATAACATAATTGGATATCATACGTAAATTAATTTTAATTGTATAACATAATTGGAATCGTTGGACGTCAATCATGTACTGTGAATATTTTTAACGCACAAAAGCGCAAATAAAGATACACACTTATATTCCCTTTAAATATATATGAAGGGTAAAACGAAAGATATGTCAAGGAAAGAGACTTCGATAGTATTTTGCCAAAAACAACAGGCTCATCGAATTGGAAATTTTTATTGAATTCGAAGGCAAAAATTGGGAAATGAGTGAAATTGGGGAAGAACAGGGAAGGATGGAAGATTGAAGAACAATCACGAGGGAAATTTTGGCATCGTCAATATCCAAAATGTCAGTAGCGCTATGGAGGTTGAGAGGCAGTAGGCATTCTCACATATGAAGCACTGGAGATAAATATTGTCTACTATGCGACCAAGAGGGAGAAACACCAGCACATCTATTTTATGAATATAGGTAGTACAGTCGCCAAGTATGGAAGGGCACTCAACAAGTAATGGGGTTCCCCATCGGAAGAGGAACATGGTCGATCGGCAATTGGATTAATAGTTACAAAAATAGAAGAAAAAAATATTTGAGAGGAGCTCCAATATATTTGGCGTTTGGTATGCTCATGCTTGGCAATAACAGTATGGTATCTGTGGAAAGAAAGAACTGGGAGAAGACACAAGGGAAAAAAGTCCACCAGAGTAGGGTTTAATCTTTAAGAAAATAATCATTAAGAGTATGATCATTTATTTAAACGAATCAAACTGAATACTTAGGCTCGGTTAACATCCATAGTTAGTAGTCACATATATAAGAATATCATATTTTTCGATTTTTTCGGTCATTCTTAATTTTGTTTCAGGTGATATATCAGAATCATATAATATATATCACTGATTACATTGAGACATAAACCATGAGACATAATATGTTTCAGGTGAAACATAAATAAAAATTACACACATTGAGACTAGAATTTTTAATAATCTTAATAGTTATCATAATTAGTTTGTTGGGTTAATAACAAGAATCTAGTTGAGGCTCAAAAGTATCAAGTGAATGAATGGAAAACAATCACAAAAGATACAAAGATTTTAACGTGAAAAATCATTTCAATGTGAGGAGTAAAAACCACAAGCCTTGTTCATCAATATACGTCAACCGTTCGTCGTTTGTTGTGGGTTACTTCATGGACATTAATAACACTATTATAAGTCGAGGTAAGACTGGTGTATAATTTTGTATTTCTCAAAAAAAGATCAGATTTTATACACACAAGTAGACAACACAACAACACACACTTCAATATATCAACAAAGTTGTATCTTCAGTTTGTCTCGTTTAAAAACAACATAATTGCAAGAGTTTTAAATCCCAAACCAAACATTACATACAAAAGTTTCAAGGGATTGCTCTTTCAGTCGGATCTCTTCTTCTTTTCCTTCTCACCCTTCCCTGATTTATTTTTTAGCTGCACAAACAAAAGCATCATATCTCCTAACATAATCAAGTAATTAACTAATTGATTTTTTTCAATGAGGAACAATGAATCGGGAAGAATTAAAGTTACCATTATGATCAGAATACGGACGAAAACGGCAACAAAGTCTGTAAATAGCTCAAGGGCATGGTTTACGTAATTAAGGTCTCCACGATGTGCATTCTCAATGATCATTTGTGTATCAAAAATTATGTAACCCAGAAACAATACTAGACCCATGTATAGCTGCAATGAAATTTGAGAAAAGAAATTAATTATTCATTCACCACCACAAAAACACAGACAAAAAGTATATAAATACTACTTATAACAAACAATTAGCTTACCTCAACATTGAACATGGCAACAGAATTACCAAAGAGGAAAGATGCCAATCTAACCCACATAAGAATGGAAAGACCAGAACCTAAAAAACCTCCTAGGTATATGTACTCCCGTCGCTTGGCCACAAGTGCAGCCATAGAGAAGCAAGTGAATGACACAGCGGTCCCAACAAAAGCAGTTACAAGAATACTGCAATTTGACCACAATGAAAATGAATCAATATGCGCAACAGTTTCAGATATTCCTTGATGAGTTGCAGATCATTTTTGTAGAAATAAATAAAACTTTTAAAAATCAGCAATAATTTTCGAAAGTAGAAAGAATTTAAATTGGAATAATACTGAATGCTAATTTATTAATGTAAGCCAAAATAGAAATAATTTTCCTATCTAGAGAAGAGGAAAATAAATCAATTAAATAGTGTAAATTAGTAAAAATCAAATTAAATTTAGCATATAGAAACATTAATTGCCATTGAGAGAAAAATCAAGGACCAGAACCATGTTATAGACAAAGCAAGATTTCCAATATTATATACAATGGGCAGACACTCAGATAGCCAGTTAGTCAAACACATGGTTTCCTATGCGACGTTTATGAGGCGCATAAACGTCTATGTGGTTTTCCAGACCCACGCTGCCACGCATAAGCGTTGTATGTGCTAGTGGGTCTGGGTCAGGTCGGTTCGATGGGTTTAACTCAAATAAACTATTAAAATAAGGGGTATTTAGGTGTTTTGGGAGTAAAAAACGCATGGGTTTTTTTACTCCAAATTTTTACACGATTACTGCCTCCGTGAAAACTCTCACTGCCGTCCAGCTTCCTTTCTGCTGCTTGCATACTGCTGCTCAGCCCATCCAGCCTTCCAACCTTCATTTCTTCATTCTGATTTTTTATTTCTCTATTCTGATTTTTTATTTCTCCATTCTGATTTTTTATTTCTCCATTCTGATTTTTTATTTCTCCATCTAATTTCCCTTTTATCCATTTAGTTTCTTTATTGACTTCATTCTTTTTTAATTTCTCCATTTCTCTATTCTGATTTAAATCATTTCTCCATTTTAAATACTCCATTTCTCCTGCTCTCCATTCTGAAGTGAAAGAGGATGATGAGCAAGCTCCTTCAAATGACATTTGAGATTTTTGGCATGCTATTTACTTTTAAAGACTTTTAAAACTTTTTAGACTATTGTTATTGCTATTTACTATTTAGACTTTTAAACTTGATTGGAAACTTGGAATGATGATATTTCATATTATTCATATATTATGGGAATATTAGTGGTATTTTAAAAAAATTACATGCAAATATAACATGTTGCATATTTGCGTATATGAGAGCATATATGCACGCATATACTTCTATGCTTATTTGGTCATCGTATAAGAAACCTTGGTTAAACATTAAATCAATAACAAGATTGATCAATTATTGAAAAAGATATGAAAGCAAGAAGAAAGATATAGACAAAGATCAGATATATCATATATATTAATAAACCCTGTAATATTAATTACATCAATCAACTATAAACCATGTAATATAGTCAATAAAGAGAAGATCAGGAGATCGCCGGCTACTGGGCGTCTGGAAAGACGTCGACACTGCTGGAGGTGGCCGGAGGTTGCTGTACTTTAGGGTTAGGGAGATTAAAAAGGAGAAATCGCGATATCTGGAAGAGAAATCATGATTTCTCCCCTTAATTAAACCTATGTAACTCTCTAAACCTAATGGATATTCGGGTATATGGGTGGATCCTAACCTAGATCCGCCTAAAAGGCCAACAGCCATAGCGTGCGGGAGATAGCGCCGGCCACCCGTGCTACTTAAACCATGATGAAAAATAAAAATAATGTAATACTAACGTGACGTGTTTAAATTAAAAAAGATATTAAACTGTGGAATGTGGATTTTATCTGAATTATCTTTCTAAAATGCAACATAAGGGTAAAGTAGTAAACAAATAGTATTTGATCCATAAACACAATTAACAATTACTTACCCCATGTCGATGTCAATTGCATACTCAATCAATGGACCAAGTGTAGAGCCTTGAAGCGCAGCAACTGCCATCAACAGGCGCACACGCTTAGTCTGAAAAAGAATCGACAGATTATTTTGTTAAAACTAGATTAAAACATGAGAGTAGATATAACGAACAACAGAAGAAATGCAAAAAAAAAGGTAATAAAGAAAAGGTGGAAAGAAGTGAAGCACACCGTTTGAGCTTGAGGAATGGACATCAACCAAATGATGCAAGCAACACATGCAAGCATGGTGAAAGTGCCACCGATGTTATACAAGATATGCGCATAAGCCCCAAGTGCAGCAGAAATGAGTGCGGAGCATAGCGTCAGATATACCTGGCAAGGATGAATGAAAACAACTTAACAAGCATATATATAAGATAAGATCCGGCAAAGAAAAAGTTTGAGCATCCGGCAAAGAAAAAGTTTGAGCATCCGGCAAAAATAGAGCATCGGAATGATCGGGTAGTTAAAATTGAAGAAGAAAGAGATGAATATAAGTTTGACTAACCAATTTGAGATGATCCTGGACTTTGGGGGAAATCTGACGAAAATTGGTCATAGCTTCAAAGTTCCATCGATTAACCCGCTCCTGTGATGCTCCGAAAAATGAATCCATAACTAGTCTTGTTCCGATATCTAGGGTTCTTCTTGTTGTTGTTACTGTTGTTCGTCGGGCAGAATGAAATCCGGAAATGCAACGATTCCCCCAATTTAAAGCGGCGTTATGTACTTATTTGGTATAACTTGACCAAAAATAACCTTTGAATTGTCATGATTTACCGAATGGCCCGTAGGTGTTCGAAAAAGTGCACACCAATGGAGTTTCGACAGGTAAGCGTAGACGAGTCATATACGCGTAAAAATCTTCAGACAAATAAGGGTATTTTGGTATTTAGAATTGATGAGGGATTAAAAGATGAATAAGAAAAACTAATCTAGATTGCCTAAATCCTTTCAATTTATTTATTTACAAAATAAGTATGACAGTGCGAAGGCATTCCAGCCGTTAATTTGAGCCCCTCGTGCACGCAATCCACATGTACTCCTTTTCTTTATTTTTTATTTACTTTTGTTCTTTTCATTCTTCCATCTGCCTTCTATTCTTCTTTTTGTTTTGTTTTGTCTTATCTTGTTGTTTTTTTCTTTCCATATTTTCACCATTAAATGACCTTGACATCCATCAACTATCTACTATCACCTTTATGTCTCCATCGTACTATTGTTGATTTTTTTTGTCGACCGTGCTAATACTCTAGTCATGTAATGTTTGCTTGTTTATCGTTAATCTAAAATTTTAAAAAAATGTCAAATCGTGTTAGGCTTCTATCTTCTTATCTTACATCTTTTTTCATTTCATTCTTTATCCATCTTCAACCTTCTTCTCATCTGAAGTTCTTCACAGAGCATTACATCTTCATCTCATTTTCTCCCTTCAATCTAGGAATCGATTTTTGGTCTTCTTCTTCTTTGGTCATATCTATTCATAACATCAAGGTATGTCTCTAAATTCATTAAATGTTATTGATCAATCATCACCCTTACAACAACCTAACATTGAGCCCCAAAACACCATTCATTTCTCTCCTAATTCCTCCTCTATATATATCACACCACCCCCATATCGTCCACTCCATGCCCAACAGTTGATTCCACCCACATAGTGTTCTAGACCTCAATGTAATGTTAGTCTCGATTTTTACTCTATCCAAACCGAAAAACCATCTGATTGTAATCCTAATGAAACCCATGGTAATGTACAATGTTCAAGAATCAATGATTTTACACTTATTCCTAATACTAATTATATTCCTCATCAAAACCATGACACTCCATTAGACAATCTGCGTACTTCTATTTCTTCTGAGAATAATGATTTAACTGGACAACCTAATGCTATTACTTCTTCCGTCAATGTTTCTCCTAATTTTTTCGTTCCCAAACAACCCACTGATACAAATTCTTTTTCAGACAATGTTAAATTGAATTCACCACCCACTTTTGGTCAATTTTATTCCTCATATTCTGATGCTCTTGATCAATATTATTGTTATGCGTCGAAAATGGGTTTCTCCGTTCATTTGGGTTCTACGAACTATAAAACCAGTAAGGATGATGGTAAAAAATTTTTAGTTATGAGACGATTGTTGTGTTCAAAAAAAGGGACAGTTGAACATTAAAATAAAGAGAGAAGGTATGTCTGAAGTATGGATTGTTAAACATATTGTTCTTGAGCACAATCATCCTCTTACCACACTATCAAAAGTACGGTTCCTTCCCATAAATCGTTCGATATCCTCTACCTTCAGATTACTTTTCCAATCTCTTAGTGAAGTCAATGTACCCGTTTCGCAGCAAACTGTTTATTTTTCAACTCAAGTTGGTGGAATCGAACATATGGAATGTACGCAATTGGATATATTGAATATGTATCGTGACGATCTGAAAAATTATGATGTTGATTTACTGGTCGAGGAATTCGAAATGAAGAAGTTTGTACAACCGGATTTCTTTTATTCTATTGTCAAGGATTCTAGTGGTAGACTTAAACATGTGTTTTGGGCTGATTCCATAATGATTCAACATTTTAAGTTATTTGGAGATGCAATTATATTTGACACCACTTATAAGACGAATGTTTATTCTTTGATATTTGGAATGTTTTGTGAAGTCAATCATCATAAAAAGACTGTCATTTTCGGAAGTGCATTCCTGAGGTAACATATCATTTTGTTAATGGTTATTGTCGACCTATGAATGCTATTTTCTTATATCCTAATGTATATTTTTATATCCAAATGAATAACCACATGTTCTTTTTATATTAGTAACGAGAACGTCGATGTGTTCACCTGGTTGTTTAAAATCTTCGTTGAGCGCATGGGGACTGCTCCGAAATCTATAATTACTGATCAAGATCTTGCTATGAAGGTTGCGATCGCAATTGTTTTTCCTTTAACATTTCACCGATTTTGCCGATGGCATATCACGAATAAGTTGTCTACTAAAGTGCCCATTGTTTGTCGCGATACCAATGCCTTGAATTTATTTTATCAAATTATCAAATATTCTGAAACTCCCGATGATTTTGAAGAAGCTTGGGCTTTATGGCTGACCAACAATCACCTTATATGATATTCGAAAGTCTTGGGTTCTATGTTTGATGTGCGAGCATTTCTTCGCTGGTATGCATTCAACCCAAAGGAGCGAGGGTATGAATTTATTTCTCAAAACTAGGGTTACTGTCAAAAATTTACTTTTTCAATTTGTTCGTCTTTATGACAATATGATAAATTCAATCCGAGAGACTGAGAATCTAGACGATCATAAAGACACCTTTTGGCTACTACGACTATTTGTAATGCTATTATGTGTGTGCTCAATTAATGAAACATAGATCAATGTATCCTTAATGGTAGTAACCTACCTACTAATGCTATTACTACTTGGTAATTTTGAAAATGAAAGGCCGAGATGCTACTACGACTGTTTGTAATGTTATTATATGTGTGCTCAATGAAACATAGGTCAAGGTATCCTTAATGTTAGTAACCTACCTACTAATGTTATTACCACTTGATAATGTTGAAAATCAAATGTCAGGATGCTACTACGACTGTTTGTAATGTTATTATGTGTATGCTCAATGAACATGGGCCAATGTATCCTTAATGTTAGTAACCTACCTACTAATGCTATTACTACTTAATTGGTAATGTTGAAAATGGAAGGCCCGGATGCTACTACGAATGTTTGTAATACTATTATGTGTGTGGTCAATGAACATAGGCCAAGGTATCCTTAATGCTAGTAACCTAACTACTAATGCTATTATTATATGGTAATGTTGAAAATGAAATACCGAGATGCTACTACGACTATTTGTAATGCTATTATGTGTGTGCTCAATTAATGAAACATAGATCAATGTATCCTTAATGGTAGTAACCTACCTACTAATGCTATTAGTACTTGGTAATGTTGAAAATGGAAGTGCCGGAATGCTACTACGACTGTTTGTAATGTTATTATGTGTGTGTTCAATAAAACATAGGTCAAGGGTATCCTTAATGCTAGTAACCTACCTACTAATGCTATTAGTACTTGGTAATGTTGAAAAAGAAAAGCCGGGATGCTACTACGACTGTTTGTAATGTTATTATATGTGTGCTCAATGAAACATAGGTCAAGGTATCCTTAATGCTAGTAACCTAGCTACTAATGCTATTATTACATGGTAATGTGAAAATGAAATGTCGGGATGCTACTACGACTGTTTGTAATGCTATTATGTGTGTGGTCAATGAACATGGGCCAAGGTATCCTTAATGCTAGTAACCTACTTACTAATGCTATTATTATTTGGTAATGTTGAAAAAGAAAGGTCGGGATACTACTACGACTGTTTGTAATGTTATTATGTGTCATTAACATCATCTTCATTATGTACATCATCTTCATTATGTACATCATCTTCATTATGTACATCATCTTCATTATGTACATCATCTTCATTATGTACATCATCTTCATTATGTACATCATCTTCATTATGTACATCATCTTCATTATGTACATCATCTGCATTATGTACATCATCTGCATTATGTACATCATCTGCATTATGACCAGCAGCATTATGTAAATCATTAGTTGATTTAATCCCATCGATCTGTTTCTTCATTAGCAGCATCTTTTTCTTCTTTCCCATCATCTGAAGTCTTTTTCTCAGCAATTTTTTCTAGGCTTGCATAAACAATTTCAAAACTTTTACCCTAAACAAAAAACTCTAGTAACAATCCAGTTCAAATTTAGAAACAAAAATTTACCTTCCTTAATCACTGATTTATCATTGTCAAATCGAACTTTTTTTACTTTTTCTTGCTATTCGGAATTTCTCGACATATTTGTCCACCGTATTTAAAGTACTAATACTATCCGATTTACCGCTCGATAGTTTAGAACCACGACATATTGGAGATTGCACGATTTACCGCTCGATAGTCTAGAACTATCCGATTTTTAGCTCTTGTATGAGCTAAAAAAAAGGAAGAAAATGTACCTTACTCTGCCCAAAACAAAAAGTAAAAAATGAAACAGGACAGATCGGAACCTCCTCACACGGTGTATTTCATCACACATAGAAGATAAAAATTACTGTTTGCTTAGTAAAAATAACCGCTAACACATCAAGAAATACAAGCAACCAAATGTACTTTATTTTAGACACAAAACAACTTCTTCCTCAAACCCAACAATGTGGATCGCAAGCCTTCAACTACACCCAAAAACAAATTTCGAAACAGAGTATATAGAACAACTATTTAAATAGAGGAAAAAAATTATAAAACTAACCGAATAGACGCGACTGCCAAAGTGAATCGACGCCGGAAACGCCGTTAGGGTTTCGCTGGATTTTTTCGTCGAGAGCAAATCGGGTGGGGGAAAATTAGTTGTTTTCGGTGATACTCAAACTATTGGATAATGTTAGAAAAATATATGATTTGACTGATAAATTGCAGAGTGTATGAGGTGACACTCGTATACCTACTTTTGAAATTTCTCCTAGTCTACTACTAGTCTATTAACAGGTTGCAAAAAAATTTGTCCGGTAACACAGGTTTCCAAAAATTAACACACAATGAAATTGATTTTTACCTACCGTCCATTTTCATTTAATCAAATAGACGGCCCGAATCAACAAAGGTTTGCATACGAACCATTCATAGATGGCCGTATTTATTTAAAGTTAGTTTCAGTCAAAATAATCCTTCGACTGATAATGCATTAATCATCAATAACTAGACTCTATACAACGACGTTGTATTCATCAATACGTTGTATGTTACATTATCTTTGAGTTATACATATTACTGTATTACGTTGTATGACGCATTTTGGCACATCCAGTTTTGACGCGCCTTATTTATTTAATGTATCACAAGGTTATTACAAGGTCTGGATTCGACCTATCATTGATTTAATTAAACCATTAAAACTTTTATGTTTTGGTTCTTAGATTTTTGAAAAAGTCTAAAATAAATTATATATTAAATTTAGATCCTTCTTGGTCTTTTTATTCCTTTACTTGGCCGCTTACAATTCGACTAATTTTTTTAAAAATATGAATTTTGCACAATTCCTTAACGAGCCCGAATTTAGGAATTTTTAAAGAGTCGAGCCTGAGTTCGGCCAAATCAGGCTCGGCGAGCCCAAACCTGTATAACTTATTAACGAGCCGAGTCCCAATTCGACCAAACCATGCTCGGCGAGCTCGAGCCTGGATAACTCATTAACGAACCGCGCGAGTTTGAATCCGAGCCTGGATAACACCTTAACGAGCCGAGCCTGAGCCCGAGCTTGAATAACTTCTTAACGAGCCGAGCCCGAGCCTGGATAACTCCTTAACGAGCCGAGCCCGAACCTGGATAACTCCTTAACGAGCCGAGAGCTCGAGCCTGGATAACTCCTTAACGAACCGAGCCCGAATCCGAGCCTAGATAACACCTTAATGAGCCGAGTATGAGCCCGAGCTTGAATAACTCCTTAACGAGCCGAGCCTTGATAACTCCTTAACGAACCAAGCCCGAACCCGAGCCTGGACAACACCTTAATTAACAAGCCGAGCCTGAGTCCGAGTCCGAGCCCGAGCTTGAATAACTCCTTAACGAGCCGAGCCCGAGGCTAGATAACTCCTTAACAAGCCGAGCCGGGTCTGGATAACTCCTTAACGAGCCGAGCCCGAGCCTAGATAACCCCTTAACGAGTTGAGGCCGAGCCTCGATAACTATATATTTAACAAGCCGAGCCCGAGCCTGGATAACTCCTTAACGAGCCGAGCCCGGCTCAATAAGCCAAAGCTCGGCTCTGCTCAGCTCGTTTGACACCCTAATTACATCGAGCTCGCTGAGCCTGGATATAACTCATTAACGAGCCGAGCCCGAGCCTAGATAACCCCTTAACGAGTTGAGCCCGAGCCTCGATAACTATATATTTAACAAGCCGAGCCCGAGCCTGGATAACTCTTTAACGAGCCGAGCCCGGCTCAATAAGCCAAAGCTCGACTCAGCTCGTTTGACACCCTAATTACATCGAGCTCGCTGAGCCTGGATATAACTCCTTAACGAGCCGAGCCCGAGTCCGGCTCAATAAGCCAAAGTTCGACTCAGCTCAGCTCGTTTGACACCCTAATTACATATCAAGATTAATCTCGAGATTAGCATTTTTGAAGAGAGAGAAAAAAAATTTAGGATGAAATGAATAAATTGGGCAGAATGATATTAGCATTTTTGGTGTCGACTCATTTGAAAATTATTCATTATAAATATTCAACAAAGTAGTAGGTAGTAGCTAGTAGCTATTAGGTTTTCTTCTTCTTAACTACTTTTAGGCTTTAATGGAGTTGATCCAACAGCTTTAATTCTTCTCCAAATATATAACCATTTAATCCTTCATGTAGTCAGAACATATATCGATTGCATCAGAAATCACTCAAATCAGATATCGATCGATGGAAATAACAATATTCATGTTTTTTCTTGCAATCCTGGCCTTCGTGGCTTCTCCTTCCATGGCGGTTGATTACCCAATATCATGGACCCAAGGATTAGATTACTCCACATGGAGCACCGGCAAGACCATTAATGCCGGCGATACTCTAAGTAAGCTACTTACCTACTCTCCGATCATCAATATATATTAAGTAAGCTAATTACGTACCTAATTTGCAGCATTTACATACAATCCCTCTCTCCATTCTGTTGACGAATTATCATCCAAATCGACCTACGACAATTGCAACACCGCGGGTGCCAAGTCGGAAAATAGCGGTAACACCAAGATAACTCTTGACAAACCAAACACCACTTACTACTTCGCCTGTGGATTCTCCGGTCACTGTGCGGCGGGAATGAAACTTGCCGTCACTACTTCTGATACAAACAATAACAATCCAACTTCTTCCCCAGCACTGTCACCGGACACTAACAGTGGGTCGACGATTAATGCTCCACCAATTACATCGTCAACTGCTTCTTCTTCCCCACCGCCACCGACTGGATCTGGGGAAGTTTCTTCTTCTGCTGCTGCCGTCGGAGTGAAGGCTGGCTTCGTTGTGATGCTAGGTCTTGCACTTGTTGCCTAAATTAAAGAATGATTTTATCAGGCATGCACTGCTTTTATATATATATATATATATGTTTAATGTTTATGTATTTTAGCAAACTTTAAATCTGGGACCAACAGAAATTGCAATTTGAATTTACTTTCATCTGATTTTAATAATCTACCTACTAATTACCTGCCAAACTAACCTGCTTCTTTGTGGAACCCAGAAGCCGGCGATCTTCTGATCTTTTCTTGAGTTGTGAACTAAAGTTTATGGTAATTCAACATGTGAAATTTTGGTACGATGAATTATTATGTTGTAAAAAAACAGTATTTGTAAAACCTTATTTGCGTAAGTTAATTGGAATTCAATATGTGAAATTTTGGTACGATGAATTATTGAGTTGTGGAAGAACAGTATTTGTAAAACCTTGTTTGCGAAAGTTAATTGAAATTCAACATATGAAGTTTTAGTACGATAAATTATTGAATTATAAAACAAAAGTATTGGTAAATCTCTGTTTACGAGAAATTAATGATAATTCGACATTTGATTTTTGAAAACGATAAATTATAGAATAATAAAACAATGGCTTCATAAGTAAAAGAGAAATAAGTCGGTTAAATAAAGAATAACGAGTTCATAAATAAAAGAGAATGAGTCGGCTAAATAAAAAAAGAAGTGAGTCGGTTAAATAAAAAACAACGATTTTATAAGTAAAAAATGATTTTGGTATGGTTTTGTTTGTTAAAATTTGAAAATGTCTGGACATAGACCCAACTCAGACCCATAAAAAATCCGAATCGGATCCAGACCTATTTACAACCCTAATTATAACCAACAAAAATCAACATATACTTCTACAAACCACTGAACTCTTTCGACTTATAAGATCCTGATTTAAATTAATTGATTTGATGGTAGGGGTGAAAAACCAGGTATAATACTTAATTTTGCTCATCTTTTATAATTTCTCTGGGAAAACTCATTCTATCAAACCAATTTACCCCATCAATCAAATTCTAAAATCAAGAAAACAATTCATACAAACCAACTTTGAACTCTCACTACCGTTTCTAAACCACCCTTAGATATCATAGAGGATCGTGAAGTGATCTCATTTATTATATTAATGTTTGGACGACGGATCTTACTTAGATATTAAATCGGATCTTACTTAGATATTAAATCGGATCTTATTCGGATCTCCAATAAGATCGGATTTCTTTTGAGTTATCAGTTGACAAAATAGTCCCTATTGTATATTCTTTCCCACTCCAACGGTCAAGTTGACCGACCGTAAATCCGCACCACAGTGGATTAGATTCCATACTCAACGGTCATTTTCATCATCCATCTGGTCCGCTCATTTCTAATCCAAAGGATGTAGATCTTCATCACAAACGAAAAATATTCCTCCCCCGTTGGAAGAAGACCAGCAGTCTATTAACATTTAACCTTAACCCTAACCAGTTTAGGTTAGAGAGAGAGAGAGTGTGTGTGATAGTTAGAGAGAGAGAGAGATGAGGGTGGGTAGGATTGGAGATTCATTGTTTTGATTTCTGTCAATGGATTTTTTTTCTTTCTTTCTTGCCAGTTTCTTATTTGTGGGTTTTCTTTTCTCTGTTTTTGTTTTTGTTTTTAATTTTGAGTTTTTGCTTTGAATTTTTTGATTTTGATTTTGGTTTTGGTTTTGGTTTTGGTTTTGGTTTTATTTTGATTGTTTTTTGGGTAGGGGTTTGTTTGATTTTAGCTTCGGTGTTCTTAAATTCTTTGATTCTTTTGTATTTAAATCGATAAAGAAAAATATATAGATAGGTAGAAGATTGATAGTTATATACAGGAAAAAGTGGAGTTGCTTCAAGAAGGAGTTGCCGGAGGAGGAGGATGTTGGCGGGTTGCTCATCGGCGATAGCGTATTATCATCAAAACCAGAGTTCTTCTCAGATGAGCAGTGGTACGCAGAGATTTGACATAACATGTGGTTTTACTCCGAGAAGAGAAGCTTCAAGGATCAACATAGACGAACGACGAAATACTAATTTGGGTTTTAGAGAGAACTACCCAACTACGACTGCGGCGGCGACGGCACTTGTGGTTAAATCTGTGGCGCCATGGGAAGCGAAGGTGGAGGTTGAAGATGCGAAAAAAAAGAGTTTGAAGCGGTTTTACTACCAGCAGTTTCTAGAAGATGACACTGACGACGAGGATAGCGGTGGAGTTGGAAAGTGTAGGAGGAAAAGGAGTCGAAGAAGTCAGTTGGCAGATGAGGATGTAGCTTTCGAAGACGGTGGTGGGTTTTTGGGTATGCCGTCTACGGCGGCCATGGTGCAAGGGAGTTTAATAAATCCAACAGGGAATAACGAGGATGGAGATTGTTCGTCGGATGATAATGAGAACGAGAAAGAGATCAGGAATGAGAATGAGAATGAGAACGAGAACGAGAACGCCGTCGTTGAAATGACGACAACCTGTGGTGGTGTCAGTGGATGTGGTTCGCCGAGAATGGAACGGCAAGGTTTGGAACTGATGAGTTTACTAATGGCGTGTTTGCAATCAGTTGTGTCGAAAAATATTCCGGCGACGAACTACTTCATATCAAAGCTTGGCGAGCATGCATCGCCGTACCAGACTTCGATCCACCGTTTGGTTTCTTACTACACTGAAGGATTAGTCATCCGCATCAGTCGTCTCTGGCCGAATTTCTTCTGCGTGTTCCCTCCAGCCAGTGTTCTTGACGCCGGCGAATATGACGACGACGGAGCCACGGCGGTCCGATTACTGAACCACGTAAGTCCGATACCCAAGTTTCTACAGTTCGCCATGAACGAGATGATTCTAAGATCGTTCGAGGGTAAGGACAAGCTCCATATCATTGATCTGGACATCAAAGAAGGTCTCCAATGGCCATCTCTCTTCCAGAGCTTAGCTCATCGGAAAATCCCACCTGCTCATCTGAGAATCACCGGAGTTGGGCATTCCAAACAACAACTCCAAGACACCGCCACGAGACTTGCCGGGTTCGCTGATATTTTGGGCCTTCCGTTTGAGTTCCATCCCGTGGTGGAAGTGTTGGAGGATGTCAGATTCTGGATGCTCCACGTCAAACCTGGCGAGTCAGTCGCGGTAAACTGCCCTATGCAGTTACACACGGCGGTTTCTGACGAGACGCTGCAGAACATTTTGACTTTAATCCAAACTACCGATCCAGGCATCGTCGTTGTTTCCGAGGAAGAAGCTGATCACGACGACCCACGTTGGGAGATGAGACTCGTCTCTTCTCTCCCTTACTACGCCGCCGTCTTCGACTCCATCGACGTCTGTCTACCACCGGCGGCAAGCCCAGCACGGGTCAAGATAGAAGAGATGTACGGGCGAGAGATCAGGAACTTGGTCAGCTGTGATGTGGGTAGCCGTTACAAGAGCTTTGCTAAGTGGGAAATCATTCTAAAGAATATCGGTGGACGTGGTGGGTTTAGGAACGTCGGAGTTTCACTGACGGAGGTCGACCAGAGTACAATTCTTCTGAAAATGTTCTCATCCTCCGGGAAAAATTTCAAAGTTGGCGTGCAAGGAGATGCCAACGCCACTGGAATCACGCTTTACTGGCTAGATCAACCTCTGTACACTGTTTCAGGATGGGTGCCGGCAAATACCGCTGCTAGAAGCTCCGGCGATGGAAATTGATACAAAGTAAAAGAAGATAAAATACAAAGAAGAAAAGAAATCAAAAAGCAAAAGTCAACACTCAATATTCAACCCGGTTATTTATTTATTTCATTCATATATTTCATTCATTTTTTATTAGTTATTACATATATTATTTTTTAGTTATTATATTTAGTTATTTTTTCAATCAGTATTTTTAATTTTTTTTGTAATATTTATTATTTGTTGTAGAAGAATTGAAAATAAAATTATTGATTTGTTTATTTAAAATCCAAAATATTTTTATTATATTTTATTATTTTATATTCCGATAAAACGGTTTATTTGTTGACAATTTTTAATTTTTAATTGAAATAGTATTTTTTAGTTGTTTTTTATTAAATTTGGATTTTTTTTTTGTCTCCTAATAAATGCTTGGATAGACTTACCTGTTAAATGTTTTGTACGGCTCATCATACGTCTATTATTCACCATGTCTAAAATCATCCAAAAATATTGTGTACGGCATATTTTCATTCATATCTATTTCCTTCCATTTCATTCATTCATATCCATTTTTTTGCAATCTACATGCTCTATTCGTTTACAATGTAAGTGTTTCTGTCTGAGTTGCGTTTTTTTTATTCTTGAAATGAGGTCCGGTTGTCTTTTTATTTTTGAAGTATGTTCTACTCTGCAATTGAAATATGTTTTACTCTGCAATTGAAGTACGTTTCCATTGAAGACTTTTGGGAAAAAAACTGTCATGACAAGACAGTTCAACACTACATTCATAGACTTTTACATCTACTATCTATTCTACACTGACACACATTCCTACAACTACTTACCTAAGACCATCTAATATTCAACGTATATTATATAAACATGTCTTCAATAACTAATTAAGTAGGGACGGTTTTCATTCAATCACGTTGATCGAAGGGTCAGATTTCATAAGGATATTGCACTGGAAACCTGCCTATTTAAATAATTAAATATTAAACGAACGAATCGAATATTATAAATTTTAAACGAACTGAATCCGAACAGTTCGGTTAATTAATTAAACCGAATACAAACCCAAGGTATACTCATTTTTTAAACGAATCAAACCGTATTCAGTTCGGTAGACTCGGTTAACATCCTTAGAGGTAGCAATAACATACACGATGTAAAAAAATACGAAACGGCACGTTCATAATAGTGTCGGGTTTAGTGTTTGATTCGCGGTTCTGTAATCTATTCATCACACACATTCATACCAATGCTGCTATGTCAAACTATTTATTGGTCATATCTATCCATTTCAGTCAACAGTTGGAAAGCTTCATCCATCTCCCCCAATCTACATAAGCTGTAAATTATGGTCGTGTAGGTAACTTTATCAGGCTTACACCAATGCATCTTCTTATTTATTCCCATATTTCTAAGCAACTCGAGAGCAGCCTGAGTATCTCCAACGCGACAAAGACCGTTGATGAGTGTGGTGTAGGTTACAACATCTGGAGAACAACCCAGTGACTTATTATTCTTTTGCATCTTCTCAACAAGAACACCAGCTTCTTTCACTCTCTTCATCGAACACAGACCTTTTATCAAAGAGTTATAACTAATAATGTCGGGAAAACAACCCAAGGGCCATTTACCATGCATCTTCTCAACCAGAACATTGGCTTCGTCGACTCTTTTCACGGAACATAGGCCTTGGATCAGAACATTGTAGAGTATGATGTTGGGGCAATATCCTGTTTTAAGCATTTCACCAAACACTCCAAAGCCCACATCAACAGCATGAGTTTTCTTACTCCTGCAATACCCATTGATTAATGTACCATATGTGATGGCATTAGGTGCCAAACCCAATTCAGGCAATCTACAAAACAAAACTGTGGCTTCCACAAGTTTTTCAGCTTGGCAGAGACCATGGACGAGGGAGCTTAATGTTATAAGATCCGGTGTGTTACCATCCTTGACGAGCTTTGCAAAAATCCCAAATCCCAACTCAAACAAATTGTTCTCAAAACAGTAGCTTATCATTGTGTTGTATGTGATCAAGTCAGCTCTGCAACCCATATCAAGCATTCTTCTTAACAGATGGATTGCATCCAAGATTTTCTTTGATTTGAAAAAACCATAAACCAATGTGTTTAAAATGGATACGCTTGAACTACACCCTGCCTTCATCATATATCCGACAACTGCTAATCCTGATTCGATTCGATTGATTTTTTGATAACAACTTACTAGACTACTGTAAGTGATCACGTCTGGTGTACATCCCATATCAAGCATTCTATCAAACAGCTCCATGGCATCACTCACTCTATCACGTTTACATAACCGATCAATCAAACAGTTGAAAATCACAACGTTTATATTCCATCCTCTCTTGATCAAATGACCCAGAAATCCAAACCCCAAATCCAACTCACCCATGTGGCAGCAACTGTCGATGATGATTCCATGTGTGAACACGTCTGGGTAAAAAACATCAGCACACAAAGACGTCTTGTAAATCCAGAGCAAAAACGGATAATCTTTAAACTTTTTTACACTGGCCAGTAAGCTATTGAAAGACCATATCGTTGGAGGAGGATTTGAGCTGAGCATTACATCGAAAAGCTTCAATGCGGCAATTTTGTTGAAATTTTGGGAGTTACATCGGATCTGGACGTAGATGTCAACCTCTCCAGATTTTTTATAACCAATCAAAGATATGGGTGTTCTTGGACGTAGAAAGACATTGCGAATGGCAGCCATGGAAGAAAAGAAAAACAACCACTCACCGTGATTCTCCCTCCAAAACCATCATCATAGATTCATAGTCATAGACGAAGACGATGGAAGAAATGAATACTGGAGGTTTAAGATTTAACGGATTATCGAAATATAACCGATTATAATTTGGATCCGATCAACGCAGTTACCGATTATCTATGTAATTACGTCATTAATATCACTAATATCAGACATTGATTTATTTAAACACACTAATCGCGATATACTAGATGCTGACATGGCATATGGGATTGCCCAGAATAGACACGCTGCCGTGAAAGCCTTTCTTCATTCCGACGAGAAGACCACAACCGACGTGAATTTCATACCACCGGCTCTGGAAGGGGATGGAGGAGTACTTCACTCTGCCCATGACTATAACCTTCATCCCCATCACTCCGACTGACTTCTCGTTCGCTAAGCCAGCAGCAACTTCCTTCGGCACGGAGACAAGACCTCCGCCAACAACCGGCGACGCAGCCACAGTGGTTTTCTCTCGGAGAATGATCGGGAGGAGCGGCGTAGGTGGTGTGATGGGGTGATTGTGGTATGTGAGGAAGACTACAAGTCGGTCGTGAGTGATGGACGTTCTGTCGTTTGGATTATGGACGACGATAGTGAATTGAGTGTTGATTGAGATTTGGTTCACCGGCGCTGAGGTCGAGTGAACGTTGATGTCGTAAATAGACAAAGCCTGGATGGAGAATTCCGGCAATGACGGACGGTAAACGAAGTAGAGAGTGACTGCGATTACAGCAGCCACAACGATTGCGATGCCGATGAAGTAGTAAAAGTATCGGACGTGTCGATTTTTTCTGTCTTCGTCGTCTTCTCCATCACTCGGCTTCATTAGTTTTGGTTTCTCTTCATCGCCGGACATGATGAGTTTCTGAGGTAGAAGAGAGATGAGGTCGCCGATTAAGGGTAGAAGGTAAATCGTGCGTATATATTATATATAGACGGTGCCCGGTGGACGGTGGTGGAAGATATGTGGCGGCCACCGGTAACTACGGTGCGTTGGACAGCGCCGCTTAGAGAGTTAGAGTTATGTGGGTTCCACATTTCCACCGCCAATTTAATCCAACGATCATAAATTCATCGGAAATAGAAAGGTTGAAATAAAAAAGTAGTTGAAATTCAAACAGAAAACTGCCAGCAATTTCTTCATAAAACCCTAAAATCGCATGGGAAAAAATTGACGACGACGACAAACAAACACACCACTTCTTACTTCCTAGAACGAGTGGTTCTGCAACTCCGATTGGTGCTACTAAAACCATCCACAGAATTGCGGATACCGACCGTCGGAGTAGAACCGAAAGAGCTACCCTTGGTCGACGATCTGAGCCTCAGATTGTAATTGGAAGCAACGCCTGCGGAATTGGGTAGGGCGCTGGAGAAGGAGGATCGTACGGCTCCGACACGGCTGAAATCGACTAGTGGAGGAAGAGATTTCCTCAGATTCTCAGTCTTCTTCTTACTCATCACGCTTTTCCTTTTCGTCATCATCTCCGATCCAAGAACCACGCCGAGATCTTTGTTATTGTTCCTCTTCGGTGTGGCTACAGGAATATTCTCTTCGTCGCCCATCTTCTTCCGCCTCATCAACCTCTCGTTCCTCCGCGCCGCGTACTCATCGTAGCGCGGTCCTCTCTCGAAGAGAACAGCGGGCTTTCTTGCCAACTTACATAGCTCCAGAGATAAAGCAGGGTACTCTGGATAGAAAAATTGGTACTGATCATCTTCGCTGAAGATTTCCATCTTCGATCCCGATGCCGACGATGAAATGATCGCCGGTTTAGGAGGTTCGATCGGGGGAGAAGGTGATGCTGAGATCAAATATCGAAATCGAAAATCAAGAAAGAATCAAACGCATCATAAAATAAAAATATGAATGTTTCCGATACCTGAGATTTCTAGCAGAGGAGGAAGAACACGACGGGACCGGAGGCGGCGTGGTGAGATGACCAACGGAGGCTTCCCTCGGATCTGTTTCATGGAGCTGTTGGCTGTTGGATTCATTATCTCGTTGATTCACTGCAGTTTGAAGAACAAACAAAAAAAAATGAGATTTTAGGGTTTCTTTTTTTTATTCCCTTTTTTTGTAAGACGGTGGACCTTCCACGAGGCACGAACGGATTCATATTTAAAATAGAAGTAACGGTAATATTTTGACTTTCCATAACCAGTGTATTTCGTGACAGCGGAATCAAAGGATACACCTTTTGTCACGATATTATTGAGATTCTGTTTTAAAAAAAAGATTCTGATTCATATGGTAAGGTGTAATTTTACATTAAAATCGAAGGTCTTTATCGTCAATTTTTTTTAATAACGAATAAAACTGTCAACATTCGGTTTTTTTTTTATAATAGTACTTTTTATATTAAAAGAAAATTAAAAGACATTAGTTATATATAAAATAACTTTAAAATTACCTTGTCGATCCTAAATCTAACATTGCCCTGATTGTACAGGGACATCATGAATGATCATGATGATAGCACCTCCTGCGTAACCTGTTTACCTATCATTCTCCTCCCATTTCGTTCTCTCTATAAGCTCCAACTGACGACCGCTAGAAAAGTCCAATGGATACCCCAAATTGACGATTTGATTATAAATTTGTTTATAACCAAATTCATCGATTCAAAGTCATTGATATCATCCACCACAACTATATTATTCAACGCTGTCAAACACTTTTGTTAAGAATATCGATAACTTAGCTAATTTTGCGATTTTTCTTAAATTTTACAACAATGGATGTAACTTGTAAGTCTTAATATATAAGTGATATATATTATAACTTATAACCATATAAATATTAAATTTGAAGCTGCTAAAAAAAGTAGCATTTGGAAATATTATGAATAAATAGCATAAATCATCAAATGTCTGGAAAAGTTCCATTGAGAAGTTCCAGCAGAAGAACAGCAGCAGAATCTTTGGCTTTCTTGACGCTTGGCATGGGATCACCTATGCAAGCATCGGTCCATCCACGGTCGGAGGTGTTTACACTAACAGAGTAGACAAATCGCTTGGCATGAGCTGGACCACCTTCATTGATGCAAATGTACTGCGGCATGGGCCACTGCCTTCTTAAACACAGATCGTTAAGAGTTTGTCTTGTAAAAATTTGCGCACCATTCTTTTTAGTTTCGTTCTCTGCTTCTTTCTTTGAAGCTAGATCTCTTTCTTTCAACACTTGGAGAGCATTCCTAGCAGCTAACTTCTGTGCCATTTTCTTCTGTGGGTTTTGCGCAACCCCAATTTGGACATCATCAACAAAGACTTCTACGGTTGCTAGATTTCCCGTCCGAGATGCTTTGTATACTAACCCCTCAGCATGTTGCTGACACCGTTCTTGCAATTCTCTCACTGGATGCATTGGAAGAGTTTCTGGGGTCACCATTGGATGCAAAAGAGGTTGAAATACCTAGTAGATGTCAAAACAAAGTAAAAAAAAATACTGAATACAAGAGTTAATCGATAAATATTTGTTGTGAGTTCCAACCAATTGATCTTATTTTTACCTTCCATACATCTGCAGTATCAAGGTCGCTATCAAGGAATATGGCACCTGCAATAGACTCAAAGATGTCACCGAGCACTTTGGGAGCTTTACAATCACCCAGGCCAAATGAATTGAACCCAGGTTTTGATAGCTCTTTCCGAACATCTTTAACATATTCTCGGATCTGAAAAAAAAGGAATTCATTTGACTGATCATGTTCATCTGTCAACTGCAAAATAAAAACACTTGTAATTGCAATAAAAATTAAAACCAACCTGAGCTTCTAAAGCAGTTGACCCATGCCTGAGGTGCAAATGCAATTTATGCTTAACAGCAACCCGAGCAAAATTTTCATTGTTCACTGCAGCAGCTCGTAAATCTGTCAATCGTCCAGGTGGTAGACTAGTGTATGTGAAAAATAAATGTTCTGTGATAAGATGGTCTAGGACTGCATCACCAACAAATTCAAGACGTTGGTAACAAGAGACACCAGATGATGGTCTTGAAGCATGAGTTATGGCTTCTATTAGCAACCCTCGGTCATTAAACTTTACATTGAGAGCTGCTTCTAATTTATTAAAATCGACACTCCTTGTTACACTTTCTGGTATATTGTATGGTTTATGCACATGGTGCTCAATCTCTGGTGAATTGAATTCAACTTGTATCCCAACCCAATTCATAAAATGATTTGCAGCATTTTTACCACCTTCAACATAATATACTCCAATAAGTGCTTCGACCACATCTGCCAATGTTTTGCTCGAAAGAACCCGGTAAGAGCTTGAATCACCCTCGATCTCGCCATCTTCTTTACCATTATCAAAGTCGTCATCAAGTATTTCTGTCTTTGAGTCAATCTCAGCCATGGTATTGTCAAAAACCGAAGAAGATTCGGATTCCTTGACATCTTCATCAAACACTGGAAGAACACCAGGAGCAGCCCATCTTGCTGGTGCAAATCGATCTGCTTGAATGTACGATTGAAGTCCTTTATTCAGTGCATACTGATAAAGCACCATGTTGCATACCATTTGCTGCCTCATTCTTGTAAGCTGACCCTCGTGTTTTTGCGGGTATTTCAGAAAAAGATATTTACTTACAACCCATTTAAGATATGCATCTCCAAGTAGTTCAGCTCGCTCATAGCAAAATGTCTCTTGACATGAAGCAGCAGTCAATGCCTCCAAAATCTGAAAAAAGATAAACCATGTCAAAGAAACAACATAAGTTTCATAATTGGTAAAGAATATTTATCACACACTGAACTGAACTGAACTTGTAGATTACCTTCACAGAAGGAACTGGATACTTGATCGTATGCTTAAGTTGAATAGCAAGTAACATGCTTTCTACCCTCCTCATTATTGACGGTAGTCTTTGTGCACCACGAACAAGACATCCAGGAAGAGGATGAAGAAAACACAACTCAGGAGGCAGAAATACATAATACGTTTTATCAAGGGACTCTTCAGATTCAACTTCACACTCTGCGTCAAAAAAAATGAAGTCGATAAAAAAATATATATATTGGCACAAACAAAAGATTGACATTACGTATTAAACACTTAATAGAAGTCAGATTCATTTGAATGCATCCACGTACCATCAGAGTGCTCAAACCTTGGAGAAAGGAAATTCTTGCAATAGGAAACACCACGTCCTCGTATAAGAGGTTGTTTTTTTTTAATCAATTCAACTCCATACCTATAACATAAACAAAACAGTAAGCATAAATGAACTTCCCAAAATGCACCATAATGTTGCGAACAAAAGATGAAAAACTTCATTTTCTCTTAAGACAACATTAGATGCATTTAGATGTCCATCAGAGACATAAAACAAGGTTGCAATAGAAGAAAATATAATAAAGTATGAAATCATAATCAGAAAATGGCATACTTTTGTCTGTAATAATCAGCGTATGAACTGTACTCCAGAGGTCCTAAATATCCTTCTTTTCTGGGAAAAGAATTCTCGGCATTCATTTCATAGCGTATTGAATCCACATAGAATCGTTTACCTGAGTGGGCCGCAGTCACAATTCTTCCAACAAGATGTCCAACATCGACATAACAATCGGCCATCAATAATTTTCCATGATTCACCTCACTAACGTATACCACTGCATTATTTCTATTAGGAACCAAACCATAAGCTTTAACAACATCAAATTGTGCTATGGCTCCTCTGATACCATAAGTTGGATGTACTTTTTGTCCATTTACCATTCCTTGGCGTAATTTACCAAATCCATATTCTCTCCGATCTCCACCCAATGTTCGTTCATTTGTTCCAAGAAAAACATCAGGACGGGCCCTCTGAAGGGGGTTATTCCATGCATCGGTCTTGATTATATCCATCATCAAATTCCAGTTGATTTGATTAAAGAAGTCTATACACTTTTCCTCTTTCAAAGGAACAAATAAATATGCTTTTGCAGGATCCCAAGGAGTATTTAGGGGATCAACATCCACATCAAGAACAATGCTCATTAATCTCACATGAAAGTTCTTTAGTGAAACCAGCTACAAAAATGAAATTATAAGTAAAAATGTGAATAAAATTAATTTATCAAATGGAAAAAATCATCACGAGAAAGGAAGGTTATGCACATGCCTGTTCTTGTGTAATTTTTATGGATCCTTGAAAGATAAGAGAAGCCTTTGTTGACATTGTTCTGGCAACAAAGAGATCCATTGACATCGATAAAACCTACAAATGTTAATTAAATTGAAATAAACTTATTGCTTTATTTATTTATTTTGATGCAAAACTTGTTGCTTTATATCATAAAAGATGTATGCAATTATGCTGCAATAAAGCAAAACTTGTTGCTTTATTTACCTCTGCATCCAACTCATTCCCAAAAAGCACTGCAAAGTCTGAAACTTGTGTAAGAAATGGGTCTTTTGAACTGCCAATGTTTATGCATTTTACATTATACATGTATAATGTAGTGAATTCTGATTCACAAAAGAAATCTGTGCGAGATAGAATCCATTCTCCCTAGGAAAAAATACAAAGCATTTCATTTATGCACAATTGCACATCATAAGTACAAAATTTAAGAAAAAGGCAAACAGAAGTGTATAGTATAAAACTACATATCGAGTTTATTGACAAAAATAGATCAAATTAAATGATTACCGATACGGAAGCAATATTAATTAATCATAATTCATAACAACGGAAAATAATTATTACAACTAAAATTCATGATTCAGATTGCAAAAGATTCATAAGCAATTAAGCATCAACCGAAGGTTCACTAAAATCCATTGAATAATAGTTAATTAGAAACAAGGAAACAGAATAGCAAGAAGTCTGCAAAGAAGCTGATAAATTCCAGTTCTAAAAAATGCATGCAAACCTGCTAAAAATATTAGAATATAGTTGAAAAATAGCTCGATCATTATAATATAAAATCGTTGTGGGTGATTATACGAGATACTTTCGAGTTGAGCAGAGAAATCAAGGATTCATAGATTTTCTATTTTGCAGTGGTACATTTTTTTGCAAAACAATGAAGATGTTCATTAAAATTAATGAAGGGAAGTGCCCTGGGATTGCAATTTGAAAGAGACAAAAGATAGAAATAAGGGAGATGGGCTGAGGCCCATCGATTCTCTTCTGTATGGCTAATCCATTTAGTGATCTAATAACTAAGTCTGTTACCTCAGGAGGTTGGTCACCCAGTCTGCAGCATTACAGTTTCCTCCAATTGTGAACCACACCTCATATTGAAGACTTAAGTTCTGAAAGATAAGATGGAGTTTCTAATTAACTATAAAATAATACCCCAGGAGACCTTAGGGCTTAGGGTGTCTTAACCTTCTGTTCCTTTCGGACCAGATATGTTGGGTAAGATCTACTAAGACATTCAATGTAAGCCCCCATGGAGGAGAATGGTGTGTTAACTTTTGGAAAGCTTCTATGATATCCCCTAATCTTATGTCAAGATAGGTGAGAGTAGGACTGTAGGAGTATGCAAGGTTTTTGATGTGGCTAGATGACCAGGCGATGGTCATGAAATTTATACAGGGAATTACATAAAATATAAAAAACACAGGCGCCTAGTCGCACATGCGACATGTCTTTTTTAGTGTATTTTTTAATTTTATTTTCAATATATCCCCTGTATTTTTTATATTTTATGTAATTCCCTGTATAAATTTCATAATAAAATACTTTAAGTTCATTTAAAATATTCTAAATGTCTAATAGTACTTAAAATCTTAAACAAAGATTCGGATTTAAAAATATATAATGTATTAATTTCCCATTATAAAATATAAATTATTTTTTCCCTTTAGTTTTTTGGATTATTGGTTATTACTATTTAGTTTTGTAAAAAAAAAAATTTAAATATAAGTGGATATTTGGGTCGGGTTTAGCCGGATCCGGCTAGGACCCATAAATATGCGACCCCCTAAATAGGTAATGGGGGTAGCGTATGGTAGTATATGAGACTTAATCAAAAACCTTGGGAGTATGTGTGTTTTCAAATTTCCAGATTGCTTGATTCAGAAACTCAGTGGCTTTTAGGAGTAGAGTTCTTATGTAGGTGCAGTTAAAAAATAAGTGCTAATTTATTCATCTCCTTGATCACAGAGGAAGCAGATAGTTTGTACCTGAATCTCCCATGCATTTAGCATCAGAAGGGTTTTTAGTTATTGGTTTTTTATTTTCCATACGATGATGGAGAATTTTGTTGGTGTATGAGACCAGATTCCATTGGCAATTGGATCTTTGTGTCATTTGGTTCTCATGGCTCCAATAATTGTGCTAAGATCTTTTCTCCCATTCCTCACTTTCCACAGGGTTGTGTTTCCTGCCCTGCATTCTAGGCACTGATTGATGAGCCTTCTTGAGGCAATTATTTCCTTCCACTGAGCAGAATCAATGGAGTGCTTGATTATGATGTCCTGCGATCCTTTACCTCTTATATATCTATTTTGCATCCATGTGGCTAAGATAGATGGTTTCCCCCATAGGGTGCTGGTTTTTTGACTGGGACAACTATGGATATCATTGGCAGGTTTCTCACTCCTAGTCCCCCCTCCTTAGGTAGGACCATCTATGAACATGGTATCCCCTTCCTACCATCCCATATAAATTGATATGCTAGTTTCCTAATCTTTTTGTAGACGGAGATGGGAAGGCAGGTACTTTCTGTGTTGTTAAAGATATGGAAATATCAAAAAGACTCGATAATCGGTAGAGATTTTGGAGAGAGAAAACTTACATGAAGTATGTCGGCCACACCTTCAGGATAGAATTCTCTATGCCGTGAAGTTCCAGGAAGAGGCCCTCCTTCATCATTAGGGTCAACTTTCTCACCTTCCTCTCCACTTCCTTTTTCAGGCAAAAGCATATCAGTGAATGCTCCCATTTCATGAAGCTTCTTACAAGCATCCAAGCAGACAGCCTATGCAAAAAATATTACGACCAGAAAAAAATATAAAACGAATGAAGTTAAATTATTATATATCAAGAAAAGAGATGCTAGTCTGGATGAAATGAGGTAAATAATTATAATAAACCTTTGAAAGTCTAAAATAAAATATTAAAATGCAATGTTGTTTTGCAAGTTCTTCAGATAACATTAATAAATATTAAAAATAGTAAGAAATCCCTATTGTTTTCTAATCCTTCTATGTATTTTCTGTTTTAAACTATTTGATTACTTATATATTAGTGAAACAGTAGAAAGTATATGGGAAATGGGGGAGAGATCAAATTATCGATCCCTCCTAAACTGTTATTAAACACTTTATATACAACTTAGGGGGGATTAGATCTTAACAGAATTGTAATAACAAATTCTGTTAAGACTTATCCATTAGAATGTTCTAGAATTAGGAATTAAACTACTTAGCTAGCTAATTACATTGGTAAGAGTAATAACTAGCTAATTACATATTACACCATTATAATGATAATACTAACAGCCCTCCTCAAGTTCATCTATGATCATCGATGAGGTTGACTTTGATGTTCATAAATGGTGTAGGCCTTAGTGCTTTGGTCAGAACAACAGCCCTCTGCTTGGTGTTTGGAATGTGTATTACTTCTAAAACCTTCTTTTTCAACTCTTTCTCTCACAAAGTTGAAGTCTATCGCAGCATGCTTTATCTTTGTGTTGAATACAGGATTAGCAGCCAATTATGTTGCTCCGAAGTTGTCACTCCACAACTTATATGGCCTGTCAACTTTTATGCCCATTTCATATAATAAATTCGCTACCCAATCCAATTCTGCTTTTGCTCAAGTGATAGCTCTGAATTCTGCTTCAGTGCTTGATCTTGACACAGTGCCTTGCTTCTGTGAGCACCACATTACCAAGGACTGCCCCATATACACTAAGTATCCAGTCCGACTTTTTCTGTCAGTCTCATCTGAAGCCCAATCTGCATCACTAAATGCTGAAATGCTGAATTCCTTGCTTTTTCTGAGTACAATTCCCATACATTGTGTTCCAGACAGGTATCTCGGCACCCTTTTCATCATATTTCAGTGAATTTCTTTAGGTTTCTCCATGAACTGAGATAACTTGTTCACTGCATAGGCAATGTCAGGCCTTGACATTGTAAGATACTGCAGAGAACCGATTATTTTTCTATAATCAGTAGATCTTTCTATCACCTCATCCTCAGAATAGAACTGCTGGTTTGACTGCATTGTAGTAGATATGGGTTTTAGGTTCTCAAAGCCATGTTTGCTCAAAAGATTAACAAGATATAACTGATGATCCAGAAACAGCCCTTCAACATGCTTTCTCACCCTAATTCCCAAGAAATATTCTAATTCTCCACATACTCTAACTGCAAATTCAGATTTTAGTGTGTCCAAACATTCCTCTACCCTTGCTGAACTTGATCCAGTGACCACCATGTCACCTACATACACAAGTATGTAAATTATATCATCATCGTCATTGATTCTAACAAACAAAGAATCATCCGATCGGCATGCCTTAAAGCCCATATTATTCAAAGATTGCTTTAACCTCCTAAACCACATCCTTGAAGCCTGCTTCAACCCATACAGTGCTTTCTTTAATAGACACACATGTCTAGGCTTGGATTCATCAAGAAATCCTATAGGCTGCCTTATAACAATTCTTTCCTTCAACTACCCATGCAGAAATGCATTGCTAATATCAATTTGTTGTAATGCCCATCCTCTAGAAACTGCAATTGTGAGAACAATTCTTATAGACTTTGGTTTTACCAAAGGGTTAAAAGTTTCACTATAATCCTTACCTTCCACTTGGTTGGTCCCATTCGCTACCAACCTAGCTTTCAACCTCTCCACTGTGCCATCAGACCTCTCCTTCACCTTGAACAACCAAATATTGTTGATTACATTATCAGTTTCACTAGGAATGAGTTCCCATGTCTCATTTCTCATCAAGGCATCATACTCATCCTGCATGGCCAATTTCCATTCAGGGTCATTTAATGCAATTTTCACAAATTTAGGAGCTTGCTTCTGAGTTGGTGTAATGGACAATGCATATTTTGCTACTGTCCCTCTGGCTGCTCTCCTTGTAACTGGAATATTCCGCATTTGCCCTTCATCATCAGATTCTGGCTGATATATTTCTCCTGAACTATCTGATGCTGTATCATCATTTTCAGGTTTTGAAATGTCAGAATTCTGTAGCTTTCCCTGTTTTGGTGAGATTGAATTATTTGAGGCAGAGGTTGTCTCAATCAGCAACTGTGGAGCTGGATTATGTATCCTTCTCGCATATGTTTGAACAACTGTTGAGGCCTTCACTTGTTCATGATCAGAGTCACTCTGAATTTTGATCAACTTGTGCTGAATTCTCTTTATCTTCGTACTGTTTAGCATTAAGAACGCCTTCTTGAAACACTACATCCCTTGAGATTAAAGTTATTCCATCCTCCATATTCATACAAATATACCCATCACAATTGGCCGGGTATCCCATAAATGTGTAAGGAGCTGATTTATCACATAACTTGTTCTCAAGTTAGGATAACACTTGGACCCAAACACCCTTAATTTAAAATACTCGGGTGCTTTGTGATGCAATGCCTTAAAAGGAGAAATTCCACGTAAAATACTAGTGGGATTTCTGTCATACAGATATACTGCTGTCATGAAAAGTAATCCCAAAAATGTTGTTCAATACCTGCATGATTCAGCATAGCCAGCTCTGTATCGACAATGTGTCGATGTCTTCTCTCCACTTTCCCCATCTGAGGGAGTGTGTGGACAGCTCAAACGGTGCACTATTCCATTCTTTCTTAGATTATTTGATAATTTCAGAAACTCCTTTGCATTGTCACTCTGAAATGCTTTGATTTTTCTGTCATATTGCCTTTCAACCAATTTCTGAAACTGATAAAAACAGTCCTCCACCTCAGATTTCTTTTTCATTAAGAATAGCCAATTAAAACTTGTACAAACTTGTACAAACTTCCATCGTAGATGTCTCCAAAGGGTGACAACCTCCTAAACTGTTATTAAACACTTTATATACAACTTAGGGGAGATTAGATCTTAACAGAATTGTAATAACAGATTCTGTTAAGACTTATCCATTAGAATGTTCTAGAATTAGGAATTAAGCTACTTAGCTAGCTAATTACATTAGTAAGAGTAATAACTAGCTAATTACATATTACACCATTATAATGATAATGCTAATATTATAAGTGTTTTAAAACTTAAGAGATTGAGCGCAGGTTCAGAGCATCTGGAAGATTTAACACTTTTTAAACTATGAGTGTTTGTTATCAAGAAAAATTAAAAAATGAAAAAAAGAAAATGATAAACTGAGAAAGAAAAATAAATTGTAAAATTTAATAAAAAATTGCACTAAAAAGGTACAAAATTAACATGCCTGTTGTGCCATGCGCATTGAAGCGCAAATTGGACCATCAAGATTTTCAAATGCTGCATTACAAGGAAGCTGAAGCTTGCATGAATATTCAGTAGAACCACCAGGCTTTTCATGCCGTTGCATGATAAATTCAGGGCGAAGAATTGAATACCTATAAATAAATGAATGTCAGTCCTTCTCTTCTTCTAAGAAATGAAATTCATTAAATTACAGGAAATCAATCAAGATTCAAAAATATAGTAATACCTGTCACTTGGTAGCTGAGAGCAATAAAAATGAATAAGTCCTACTGCAGAATTTAAGCTAACAATAGCACCTGTTGTTTCAACCTGGTACATCAAACCTGGCAGTGAATCAAGTGAAGTTAATTTGTTTGTATCTTTCAGATGACTAAGGTCTGTTCTCTCTATTGCCTCCTTCCTTAATGTTTCCTCACTACTCCGAGCATTCCTTACAAATGTTTCGTGTGAAAAATTACCCCTGGAATAAATTTCCAGTTGCAATGATTCAACACTTAATACATAAAATGATAAAACAAGGAATAAAATGTGGTTCTAAACTTTTAATGCTCCATACCTCTCAAGCATCAATATATAATCGGATCCAGGTTTCCGTGCACGACCTCTAGACTGAATGTATGCCAACACTGTTTTTGCAAGGTCAAAGCGAATAACAACATTGCACTGCCGAATATCAAGCCCTTCTTCCGCAACACTAGTAGCTACTAACAATGTAACCTGAAAACCACATCTGAGGGTAATCATCAAGGAATTCAAGTTTAAAATATTTTATAGCTAAAGGAATACAATTATCATACACGACCATCACGGAACTTGGAAATAGTGTCTTGCATTTGACTTGTCCTCATCTCTTGATTATTGTTATGTCCAATTAAACTTGCACACTTTATGAAGTCTAAAGATGGAAGTTCCGAGAAAACCTGAAAAGATAAATAGAAAATATGGATAGATATTTTGTTATTACGATGTCCTTATATCCTCACTTCCATTAGTTCCATATAAAAATAAGTCCACCTTGGGAAGAACTAAAGCAGTAACAACTCGCTCTACGAAGATGATTGCACGAAAATCCTCTGTATGTTTATACCCAAGTAATATTTTAATCAATGCTTGAATTTTGGGAGTGACTTTTCCATCTGCTACAGCTCCCCCAATTGTTGTATCTACATGCTCTCCTCCTGAGACAACTGCAATAAAAATTATCTATATAAATACACATCATATATGCAGGCAAAATATCTTACAAAAAGAAGGGCAATGCATGTAGAAAAAAATACGATCATTCCATAATCTGAAAAGTCGACAAAGGTTATAAAACTTTGAAACATGATCCAGAATGAAATAACAAAATGGAGGCATAAAACTAAGTTAACGTTTATGACATATCACCATTGATTCAATGTCTAGAATAAATAACAATAACTCAAGATACACTTGTATAGTTATATATGTTAATATGTGATAATAGAATCATTTCAAATGAATGCAATTATGCAAACATATTATTTTCTTTCAGAGAAACTCTTGTTTGAAAAAATTAATCAATTGACCATTTTACATTAATTACTTTTCAATACTAAACCAATATGATGTTCAAAATATTATGCCTATATAGCTTAAAAGAAAAGAGAAATTAGCTAGACCTCCTGAGGTAGTCCTTAAGGAGGTCATTAAAGACATCAGTCTCTCTTTTGATTCAGTGTATTACAAGAAGAGCTGTTGTCATCCTTTAGAGATATCTATGATGGAAGTATGGGAGACCAACCTTCTGAGGCAGCGTATCTAGTTACTGTATAACTAGACTACATAGCTAATGGAAGAGAGTCAATGAGCATTTTGCTCATTTCTTTTTTACTTCTATTTTATTTCTATTCTCTATTTTGTAAACTTGGCATTAGCCTTATTCTAATGAAATTTAATTGCTTCAAAAAAAAAAAAAAAAAAAAAGAAAAAAAAGAAAAAAAAGAAAAAAAAGAAAAAGAAAAGAGAAATTAGCTATTTTCAAAAGAGAAGTTCATGTTTACCATGACCACATGGCAGTTCACCCTCTTCAACTTCTTCAATGGTTTGTTTATCATTTCCATTAATATAACTATTTGCCACAGTAGAGTGGACATCAGAAACAGATCCCTCAGACAACTGGCAGTGCAATAAATCAACCATTTTCTTTAAGTATGATTCTTGAAATTTGACATCGAGCTGGTAGTTTACTCTTTCATCATTCCGCAAGGCTGCCAAAAATGAATGTGCAACCTGTGGCAAAGTAGTTATAAGACAAATGTTCAAACAAATTATTAAAGAACAATGATATAAGCAAATTCTCTGTTAAAGTACCTTATAAGCACACCATTGTCCCAATTCACCTAAAGCGTAATTTATTGCTCTCAACTTCTGAATCAAATTAACAGCACCATCACTTTCAGTTCTCTCAGAGATACCATAAACCAAGCGTAATTCTTCTTTAGATCCAGCATCCCTCGCACCCATGAACTGCCATTTGCTTCTTCTCGAGCTAGAAATTGCAGCTTTGTCAACTTGCATTTCCATTTGTTTTATTTGTTCGTGGAAGAAACACATGATAGCTGCTTTATCATATTCAAAAACTAACTCTGATGGCATAGGAACATGCTTTTCCAACTCCTTGCGATCTTTTATCGTACAAACAATGGCATTTAGTTTGCTTTCTAGATTTCGAATTTTAATAGCACAATCCTGCTGACTTGAAACGCCTTCACAATAAAAGGTCACGTAACTGTGAGACTAGGGAGTGAGAAGAAAGTCAAAATATAGAACATAAAGTCAAAATTAGAAAAATACCCTTCAGGTTCACAGGAGATGCTGTCATACCAAAAATAGATGGTCTTTTGTCCTTGGGTGTTGTATGATAGAATTCAGACATTACCAATGAATAGGGATGTTGCTTCACAGCGTGATGACATTCATCAAGAATGAGAAGATGAATGTGTTCCATCTTAATTATGCTGTGCCTTAGAATATTCAATAAAATCTGAGCTGTCATGACCAACACCTAAACAAAAACAATTATTACAGAAATCAGCAGAAAATATATGTTGAATGATTGCATAATCTTTAAAGTAAACAACTATTTTTCGTTCATAAAAAAATTCCACAAATTATGCATAAAAAATATAATTTCATCATAAATGGGAAACACACTCTTACCTCTTTTGATTCAAATTCACGATGCCATCTCCGGAAATCCCAGAAATCATGACCCATTTCACCACAATAATGACCAACACTGTACCCAGTTTTTTCTTGGATAACTTCTGCTTGCTGAAACAGAAACAAAAAACACAATATTTAGAATGTAACAATATTCATGAAAAAGAAAACATTTGGGATGTGTAATGCTCTCCACCTGATAAACCAGAGGAACTTTGGGAACCAAAAAGATTGCAAGCATCTTTTTATTCTCTACCAGCATTTGCTCATGGACACTTTTAATGAGTAAAATAGCTATGAGGGTTTTACCAGCACCAGTCTCAAGAAATGCAATAGTGTTTTTCTTCTTTGCCTGCTCAAGAACATCAAGCTGATACTTTCGTGCCTGATCCTCGTTAGGGTTGATTGTATTTTTTCCACCTGAATTTTTTTCAAAAACCTTCTCGTTAATCAATTTTTCATGCTTAACAGAACTATGGTTATTGCTGTTATCAAGTTTATGATTTTCCGCATTCCACAAACCAATCTGAAAAATTAGCTTCCCAGACATGTCTCTCTCCCAGTAACCGCTCTTCATTCTACCATTGTCTCTTCCATTATTCCTCCTCCTATCACTGTCTCTATCTCTATTCCTTTTTCTGATGTTATTCCTATTGTTCTCCCTCCCATCCTTGTCATCCCAACTCTGGCTTCTCTCACCATTCTTCCCTTGGAATAAGGCCGTCCTATAGCCACCGTCCTTTTCGACAAAACATCCTCTCTTCTTATAAACACCAGTCTCTTCTTTCTCTTCCATAACATCCAAAGCCCTCTTTTTTACAGTAGAAACATGTGTTGCGATGTTGGTGCTGCCAACAGGAGAACAACACTCTGACTTACCTTCCATTTCTGACTTTGCATCCATAGCACCCTCCATCAACGATGCATCAGTTACATTATTACCATCGTTGTTTCCGGTTATCTTATTAAATATCAGATCAATATCCTGAAAGAAACCTTCATCTGCACCACAATCCATCAGCTCATTTGGAACAATATCATGGTTAAAATCTTCCAATTCAATCCCACATAACCCATCACCACCATCCTCCTCACAAGCATGGAACCAGTAGGAAGTGGAAACCATGCCGCCAATGTTAGGTGCTGGTTCACTCTCCATCCTAAGTAATAAAATAAAATAAAAAAACCCAAAATACCAGTATTCTAGTCTACAACAGAAATATAATAATCACATTCAGTAGTAGTAGTGATGGTGGTGATAGTAAGTATATAAATATGAAAGTATTGGTAGTAGCTGTAGTCTGTATGTTGAAAAAGTGTAGAAAAAGAAGAAAGAGATGAGATTACGGAAGAAGAAGAAAAGAATGGAGTGGCGAGCTATAGACCGTCCGAATCAATTTACCCAGAAATTGAACAACGAAAAATCCCAAACAGAATATTCTGAACTACGAGAATAAACAGATCCGATATTTTGAAACCCTAATTCAAAGATGAAGAACAGAAGAAGAAGAAGAAGAAAAAGAAGAAGAAGAAGAAGAAGAAGAAGAAGAAAAGGGTAAAGCTATATGATTCGGATTCTTCAAACAGTCTATCAACGCGACTCCACCTTTTCCTCCTTCCACCGATCTCCTCTCTGTTCTCACTTTCTATCTATCTATATCTCTCTCAAACTCGATCTCTATAAAACCCACTCTCTCCAACACTATCCTTGACCGCAAGACACCGCAGCCGCCGTAAAATCACCGGCAACTGCCGCTAAAAGTGAGAACGGGAGGGGTATCATCAAAAAATCCAGTGATACAGCTTTATATAATGTTAGGTTTATTTAGACCATCCACAAACCCCTTATGTTTTGTATTAATATCAACTAAATCCTTTTCTTAATTGCTAGTCAATTGATTTTGTAATGATTAGTTTGGAACATGTGTTTTAAATTCTTTCTTCAAAAAATGTGTTTTTAATTCATCACTTAAGCTTCTCTCCAATCAAGACCATAGAGAAGAAATTGAGAGTGGAGAAGAAGAAGGTTGGTTGACAGTTAACAGTACTACAAAAAAAAAAACACATTTATACATAAGTTTTATAAAAACAAATGTTAAATTTAAAAAAATCATAAGATGGTAGAAAACATGTTAGATCATAAAATAAAAATTATGCAATCTGATTCAGTCTCATCTCCTTATACTCCTGAACAAAATGGGTGCCAGAAGAAAGTATCGTCATTACCATTGAGACTGTAAAATATCATTAATCTAAATCAAAGGTCTCTAAAATCTACTGAGTAAAAGCTACAATAATGGCTAATCTTTATTATTGGCTTATTAATGTAGACTAAATATCATATCTTGAATTGATAATGAAAGATCTTATATGATTCACAAAATTCTAGCTAAAGATTTCATTTGATACTAATGATTAACTAAATCTTGTTAGAGATTTGCTTATCCATGACGGACTCAATTTATAAATAGAGAGGCATGCTCAATTGCTCACCATGTTCGAACATCACTTACCCCAAGCTCTCACAACAGTGGTCGGTAGATCTTCTTGATTTAATATTAAAAAAAATCAAGGTGATGATTTGTTGAAAGCTCATTCTGATTCTCGAATCTCTTACTCTTAAAATTAAGGTGATGATCTGTACGTTGTGATGGTATTTCTCCGTTGTGCGACTTCAGTTTTTTTTCCTCCACCCTCTATCGTCAAATGTAGAGGTTTATATAGGCTCTCCAGATGATCCGCTGCGTGACACCAATGAACCCAAGTGACCTTGACACCTGGTCAGACTCTTGTTGACCTTCTATTGGATTGAAGTCGGTATAAAATGGTATATATGTGGAATACCAACACAAACAAATGGCCAAATCATTTTTAATATCTCACTTGTTTTTATACACAATGGTCTGTTTCTTTTAGTAGGTAACCAACAACTTGATGTGTTTTATTCTCTTTTTTTTTGGAGAAAAAAAAACTTGATGAAAAATGACTTTTTTGTTATTGTTGAATCTTAATGAAATACAACTGTCTTGGATCTTAATGCTTTGATACCATATTAGAATTATATATTATGTTTATGTATTGATTTGGATTAAACGACTAATTGAGATACAATGAATATAAAATAAGTAAAGATTATGAATGAAATATTTCAAATGTAAATAATGTAATAATACAAATTTTGGAGCCTGAGAGATGATGATGAGATCATATCGAAGATGCTCCGCCTCTTGTTACAGAGTAGAAGATGAAGATGGTTCAGATACAGATGATGACAATGATCAAAACACTAGGACAGTTGAAGGATTCTAAGATTTGATTTGCATCAGATTAATGAAAATCTGGAGGAAGTTTGTATCTTCAATCTGAAGACAGATCGTTGAATCGAAAAGTGAATAATTGAATGGTCTTAATCCTTATTTATAGACAGGTTTAGATGTTAATTGCCAACGACTATATCAGTATTAATTGGGAATTGAAGTTGGATGATCTAGTATCTATTGGATAATAAGCAATTTTGGAGGGTTTTTGATGTAATATTCCTAATAACAATAAAAGCTAGATAAGGTTTTTGTGGATTAAAATGAATAAACTAAATAATAATTAAAATCATAGATACATAGATAAGGTTGATTAATTTGAGGCCTCAATCGTCGTAGATGATAATACTTTCTTGCTTTGATTTCAAACTTGGTGATATTATATTTTGTTTTTACAAAACATGTAGCCATTTAAGAATTTGCTTAAGTTTTAATTTTTAAAATAATTTTTAAGTGAGTCCAAAAACGTTCATATCATCCTCACCGTTTATTCATTTCATCTTAAAAAAATTCACTCCATCTTGTACTAATCTCGAGGTTTTATAAATTTTTTTTTACAAAGAAATTCGATCAAGCCATCATAAAAACAAAGACCGAGCCTATTTGATCAGCCCGGCCTAAAATGTATGTCATATCTTGTATGGTCTACCAAAGTACCAATACACTTCATTTATCTATTAACTTACTGGACTTAGTCCAATATTCCAATTACATTGACCCATCTACGTTAATGCAATATAAAAATACTGGACTTAGTCCAATATTTCAAAAGTGCTCACGCACCTGGACCGTCCGATTTAAATTGATGAATGTGCACCGTCCGTTAGATAATCATATCAAAATGTACAATTTGTGAGATGAATAGGTAATAGGTGTACTTTTAGTTATAATTTTTTTGGCTAAAGTTTGCTTTACTCTTTAAAAAGTTTTTTTTTCCGTCTTTCCCATTGGGCTTACAGATCGGCCGCCCACAAGATGGTGTATTCTCTCTATTTTCCAACCTCTTCCCTGTTGGATCAGATGAGGTATTTATAGGATTTGTTCATAGGCCTCTTGGACCTCCCTTGGTCCAAGCCCGTCGTTCGGACGGGCCCATGGTTTGTTCGGCCCGAGGACTCGGTACCAACAACTAGCAAATAACAATGATTGAATTATAATTTTGAGTATGTATTTGTTAAATGGTTTAGTTCTAGTACAATAAAAACATATTTAGATGTATATGATTTTGATGAGAGTCCAGTCTCATCAATATATAAAGGGAAGGTTTTAATTAAAACTACCCACCTATGATGGCTTGGTGGTCAAAAGTAACTACCAAGTCTAATTCTTAGGTGGTTAGGGTGTATTAGGAGGCAAATTTGCCCCTTATTTAGATAATCTAAATTGTTTTTCCCATCGGCATCACCCGTTAACCCGTTCCGATGACCCGGAAAATGTTACCCGAATATCCGTCTAAGTTAAATATATTTCATCCTCCAAATTTTGATTTTTTCCAGTAATCTTCTCCGGTTCGATGTTCGCCGGAAAAGATGATTTCTCGCCGGACTTTTGGCCAGAATCCATCACAGGCTCCGGAACTTCCCCAAACTCATGATTTAGAGTTCCTTCAACTATCCGATCATTTTTGTTAGACTAGCTAACTAAATGTTAGACTAGTTAACTATGTTAGTTAATCAATTAGTAATAATTAGTTACTAATAATCAATAGTAGTTAGTTATAAATACTTGTATAAATAAACCTATATACTAATTCTAAATCAAACTCAAGTTTTCACAATTCATTCTTCAACATCTTCTTGACTTTGCTCGCCGGAGTTGATTTGTTTCCGTCGAGCTCTCAACGACGGTTAAGCGTTTCTATCATAGTATCAGATTCTCTGCCTACGTCTTCGCTAGGAGTCCCGCCGGCCATCTCCGTGGCTTCTCCATCTCCGAAGATCGTCATGAATAATATCCGTTGCGTTCTGTTGAACAAAACCAACTATCATTCATGGGAAGCCTAATTTTCTTCAATGTTACGTGGTTTCGATCTCATAGAATACGTTGAAGAGAACGTCGATCTCTTCTCACGATCCGCCAAACAACAGGATCAATTGATCCTCTCCTGGATTTTGACTGGCATCTCCACCTCTATATTGCCACATGTGGCTTCATTCCGGACGTCTGCCGGTATTTGGAAGGCGTTGCAGAAGTTGCATGCCTCCAACACTCAAGCTCGACAGCTGCATCTTCGTCTACAATTACAAACACTTCGGAAGGGTGATTTGTCTATTGAGGATTTTATCACAAAGGTGTCCATTCTTAAGGACGTGTTGGCTGCCACCGGCGAGGGCGCATTACAAAAAACCAGCGCAGTTCTGGGCGCCAGAACTGCGCTTATTTTTTGTAGTGGCGTAAAAGAATCAGAAATCATTTTGATCACATTGGGCGTTCTTGGGGATGAGTACGAATCTTTTGTAACATCTATCACTACAAGATATGACGTTTCCATGACTTTCGATTCCTTTTGTGAATTACTCGTGGATCATGATCTTCGACTTCTCAAGAAGGTCAACAACTCCTTAACGGTAAATACGGTGACAAAATCGAAACAGGAAACTTCATCTTCATCCTCTTCATTGCCAAATTTGTGAACGAAAAGGGCATTCGGCTCTAAACTGCTATAATCGCCTCAATATTACTCGATTCATTCCTCAGCATAATCGCGAACTCACGCCTTTCGGCATCAAGGGTACCAACAGGTCCTCCGCGGGTGCTGTAAACATGATCAATACGGGTGAAGTTTCAATGTGGTATCCCGACTCAGGGGCCACATCGCACATTACCACATCCTCCGACAACATACAACAACCTTGGAGCCTCCTTCATCGCACGCAACCCGATTGCACATATCAAACTCAAACACGTCGCTCTCGACTTTTATTTCATTCTTGAGCGAACTGAGAAAGGTGAGCTCCTTGTCGAGCACATACTGGGTGCAAATCAGTGGGCAGGTATACTAACCAAAGCACTAGCACCATCGGCATTCCTTCGTCTCCAGCGTCACCTCGTCGGTGTAACTCCTGTCAACTGTATTCAATCTTTGGCATTGCTAAATATAGTTAGTTAGGAGTTAGGACTTTGTATTTCTATAAATAAGACAATGAGATATTATTGAAAGTGACTTTTGCACTTTGTGATTGAATGACTAAATACTTGATTAGGAGTAATTGCTTTGATTGATTCTTTAACATGGTATCAGTTGAGTTTTTTGCGATTTTCTCCTCAAGTTTTTTGACATTTTCCTCCTCAATCCTTGATTGACCAAAATTAAAAAAGAAGAAAAGCTTCCGCGTCGTCATCTCCTTCCGCGATTCTGTTGCGAGCGATTCTTCAATTCGGTCGTCGTCGTTTCAGGCAAACCAGCAAGAGCAGGTCGTCGTCGTCGTCACCTTGTATTGCATCGCGCGATTAATTTCAGATTGGATCAGCCGGATTGCGATTTCAGATCTCAGATTGCGATTTCAGCCGGATTGATTTCTCGCCGTCGTCGTCTCGTTTCAGCCGGAGTTCTCTTCTTTTCTCCGTCGTCGTCATCGTCGCGTTATTGCGTCGCCTTTTCTCCGCGATTTGCAATCCAGTCGCGATTCCAAGAAAGGAAATTTTTCGCCTTCGATTTGCCACCGTCGTCGTCGATTTCTAGTGATCCCAGTCGTCGTCGCCTGTTCTTCCGCGTCGTCAGACTGATTTCAGTGGATCTTCTATCAGATTGCATCGTCTCCAGATTTCAAGTGATTATTCCAGATTTCACTTGTTGATTTCAGTCTGGATTTCTCAGACGTCGTCGTCTTCCTTCAATCCAGCCGCGACTAACAGATTGGATTGCAGAGATTCCAGTCTGGATTGCTATCTGCAACTAACAGATCGTTGCAGTCTGGTTTGCAAATTCAATTTTTTTTCTTCGATTGCGTTTTTCTGATTGCGTTTTGATTGCGTT
Source organism: Zostera marina (assembly GCA_001185155.1). Classification (NCBI taxonomy): domain Eukaryota; kingdom Viridiplantae; phylum Streptophyta; class Magnoliopsida; order Alismatales; family Zosteraceae; genus Zostera; species Zostera marina. The sequence goes on from LFYR01000112.1 coordinate 409,371, forward strand.
CTTTTTTCTGATTTGATCGCGATCTGATTACTTAATTGCGTGCGTGATTTGATTTGATCTTTGCATTTGAGATCTGATTGCGATCTACATGACCTGATCAATTCGATCAGGCATTGGTCTATTGCCTATTATTGCCTGTTTTTCATTTCTTGGAAGTTCCCAGCAGAACAAAGGGCTGTAGGTGCTGGCATTTTGCGATCTCTGATTGAGATCTGATTATCTGATTATTGCTTGGATTTCTTTGTATTCGGTATTTTGCGATCTGATTTTACGATCTCATTACTGATTGCGATCTCTCTTGATTGAGATCTGCTAATTTGGTGATTAGAGATTGTGATTTTAAAAAAATGGGCTCTTCTTCATCAAATCAATTTGATGATCTCCACAGGTGCAATGTTGCACATTGGATTAGGGTACCTTTTGAGAGTGGAGCGACATTTGTGTTTTGGAAGGCTCAAATGGAGAATTTATTCAAGATTCATGACATTTCTGACATTGTTGATCCAAGAACAACTCCTCCGGCGAAATTAGAAGCGGATGGATCAGAAAATCCTCTTTATCGTGTTTGGAGGAAGAAGAATTTTATTGTTCTTGGTTGGATTCAAGCTGCTGTTGGGCCGTCGATGTTCTCTCTAGTTATTAATCACGACTCTGCCCGAGCTTGTTGGGAAAATCTTGATCTTCATTTATCACCAAGAAAAATTTGTCATTCGCAAAGCTTGAGGGATGAGCTCCGAGCCTTGAAGAAATCCGACTCTGTGAGCATGACAGATTTTGTTATTAAAGTTCGAGCCCTAATCGACAGTTTGTCCGCTGCTGGAGATAATCTTGCCGATAGGGATAAAATTGATTTCGTTTGTGATGGGCTTGGATCTGAGTATCGCCCTTTTATGTCTTCAATACATTCACAGCCGAATCTTCTGTTTGAACAGTTTATACATCTAGTAATCAGAGAGGAAGCATTCCTCAAGCGTCATTTTCTAAACAACCCCAAGTCCGATGATCCTCCGGTTAATGCATTTGCTGCAAGATTCAGATCTGGACATGATTCTAGAAACAATTACAGGAATGACTCCAACAATTACAGGAATCAGAAGGGAAATTCTCTTCCTAATAATAATAAGAAGAGTGATTCTAAAAATCGTTGGAGAAGATCTAAAAATTCTAATTCTAATTCTTCTATTGTTTGTTAGATTTGTGATACACCAGGGCATTCAGCAAAGACATGCAGGAAAATTCTAAAGGCATTTGCTGCTGTTACTGATGACTCTACAGAAGGAAATTGGATCTTGGATTCTGGAGCTTCGGCTCATATGACTCCTGACCTCGATAACTTATCAGAGGCTCAGGAGTACTCAGGTAACTCTTTCATTACAATTGGTAATGGTTTAGGATTACATATATCTCATATTGGAAATATTAAACTAAAATCTGAATTGGGTGTATTAATTCTTAAAAATGCTTTATGTGTTCCAAAATTAAAAATGAACTTAATTTCGTTACAAGCAATGTCTAATGATTTAAATTGCAAATTTATACTAAATGGTAATAAATTTTCAGTTAATGACAATGAATCTGGAAAACAAATTTTAAATGGATTTGGATCAAATGGATTGTATTTTGTTAATCATTATAGGAAACTTAACTGCAATTTGTCTATGGTTAAGCAAATGGCAGCTTCATCTGTTCTATCAATACCATATAACATTTGGCATATGAGATGTGGACATCCATCATCTCGTATCATTTCTGAATTATTTAAGATTCACAATATTAAAACTAATAAATGTAAAGAAAAATGTATTGTATGTCCTATGAATAAAATGAAAAAATTGCCCTTTAAATCTAGAATAAAGTATAGTAACATACCTTTAGGAGTTTTACATATGGATGTGTGGGGCCCCGCACCTACAATTTCAATTCATGGTTATAGATATTACTTACTTATTGTAGATGAATATTCAAGATTTTCTTGGTTTTATCCTTTAAAAACTAAGGATGAAGTGTTTGAGAATTTTAAAGGATTCCAAAAACTTATTAAGAATTCTCTAGATTGTAAAATCAAATCCATACAATCATATTGTGGTGGAGAATTTCTAAATTCAAAATTCACTAACCATTGTAAGGAATTTGGAATCAAACATAGATTTTCTACTCCTTTCACTCCTGAACAAAATGGCTTAGTAGAAAGGAAACATGGACATCTTGTAGCAATGACAAGATGTTTCTTCTTTCATTCTGATATCCCGAAAGAATATTGGGTTGAAGCTTGTAGTTCTTCTGTTTACACTCTTAACAGACTTCCTTCAAAGAAATTAGGGTTTCAGTCACCTTTTTCTTTGTTATATAACAAAGAACCAGATATTAGGTACCTTAGAGTTTTTGGCTCTCTATGTTTTCCTCTTATTCCCAAACATTTAAGAAATAAGTTTCAACCAACTTCTTCTTATTGTTGTTTTCTAGGATATTCATCATCTCATAAGGCATATAAATGTCTTAGATTACATGATTCCAAGATAATAATTTCTAGAAATGTACAATTTCATGAAAATGTTTTCCCATATAAAGATTATAAGGTCATATCAGAAACGACTAAGACCTCTCAAAAACCAATTCAAAATATGGTTAGGCTTCCACTTCCTATAGATAATGAAGAACAAATTGTACAGCCTTTAAATTCTAGAGAAACTCAAGAAGTTTCGGTAAACATTCAAAATTCTGAAAATACAAGAGAGAATACTGAAGAATCTACTTCTCCCATAGAAATTTCTAATGGAATTAGTAATCAACAATCCATAATAAATCAAGAACCTATTATTTCCTCTAGCACTATACCCCAACACATAACTACAACAATACCTCAAACTATAGTGAATGAATTTAATACACATACACAAGTAAGAAGAGGTAGTAGAATTTCAAAATTTCCTTCGAAATACGACATTTTTGAAGTAAATATACCAAAGACATTAGTTGTTCAAACAGTTGAAGATTTACAAGAAACTCCCAAAAATTACAAACAAGCTATGACGACACCCCATTGGCTTAAAGCTATGAAAGAAGAGTATCAAGCTTTAATCGATAATAAGACCTGAAATCTAGTTTCTCCTGAACAATACATGAATGTTATTGGAACAAAATGGGTATTCAAAATTAAAAGGAAATCAGATGGAACAATTGAAAGATACAAGGCCAGACTAGTGGCACAAGGGTTTAAACAACATGAAAATGTTGATTATGGACTGATATACAGCCCAGTAGTTAAGTCTTCAACTATTAGGATTATTCTATCTCTAGCAGTAAATAATAGCTACATTCTCAGACAGATTGATGTCAAGAATGCTTTTTTACAAGGAGAACTAAAAGAGACAGTATTCATTGCTCAACCCCCGGGTTTTGCAAATTCTAAATACCCAGAATCTGTATGTCATTTGAACAAAGCTATATATGGGTTGAAACAAGCCCCCAAGGCTTGGTATTCCAGACTTAGTAGCTTCTTAATTTTAAATAATTTTACAAATAGTCAGGCCGACACTTCACTGTTTACTTATGATCAAGACGACATACTCATTTGGGTGGTCATATATGTAGATGATTTAATCATCACTGGAAACAACAACAATGAAGTGGAAACATTTATCAGACATTTGTGTCAAGAATTCAGATGCAGAGATCTGGGTCTGTTAAAGTATTTTCTAGGAATGGAAGTAGTTTATAATTTTGATGGATCTCTTGATCTTCATCAGTCTAGGTATGCAATTAACATTCTTGGCAAAAACAATATGTTAAATTGTAAACCTTGTAAATACCCAGTTCTTCCAAATTCAAAACTATCTAAAGATGAAGGGACAGTTGCACAAGATGTTACTGGTTTTAGAGCATTAGTAGGCTCTTTACAATATCTTTCACTCACTCGGCCAGATCTTACTTACTCCATTAACCAAGTGGCTCAATTTGTGAATGAACCAAAAACATCACATTGGGTTGCTGCTAAGACACTACAAAAAACCAGCGCAATTCTGGCGCCCATCTCCCGGCGGCCTGGCCGCCGGTAGATACTTTCGTCGGCCTGGCCGCCGGAATGTTACACTTGTCCGTCTGCATAATTTTCCCTCGTAAATGAGAGAAATTTTCTGGCGGCCAGGCCGACGAAATATTTTTTTGTAAAAAATTCTAGCGGCCTGGCCGCCAGCTCCAATTCACCAACGGTCGGGAAGAAGTGATCCGGCGGCCTGGCCGCCGGTATACTAAAACCCTCAACGGTCGGGAGAAAAATTCCCGGCGGCCTGGCCGCTGGATACTTTTTCCCGCTTGTTTTTTTCAGTAGCCGGCGGCCTGGCCGCCAGGATTTGTTGGAAACCCTAAAATTACAACTTGCGCCGCCGTGGTCCCCCGTACAGTCAAACTTAGTCAAACGAAACTTAAGTATTTCCCGTCGGCCTGGCCGCCGGGAAATTTTTATATAAAAAAAAAATTTCCAGACTTTTCTCATTTCTCCCAACGGTTTCCTCACTTCTCCAAACTCTCCCAAACTTCTCCCAAGGTTTCGAAAGTTCTCCCCAAGGGCGTTTGATTGAGCACTCCGGCCATTCCTCCCCAAGGTAATAATCTCCCCTTCTTGATCTTCATCTTCATGTTCTACTTCTTCATCTTCTCCTTATCTTATTATATTTTATATTATCTTTTTCTATTCTTCTACATTTTCTATTTTTTTCTTCATTTGATGTATGTTATTTGATTAAATTAGGGGGTTATGGTTGTATGACATTGGGGTTCATGTATTTGTGGGTTTATGACATTTAGGGTTTATGTATTTATTATTTGGGGGCTTATATATGTATTTGGGGGTTTGATTTTATGGTTAGATGTTAGGTTGATTTATTGTAGTTAGATTTTAGGGTTTGATTTATTGATGTTAGGTTTATTATTTGTTGGTTTTTATTTAGTTTATTTACTGATGTTATTTAGGGGGGTTTATTTACTGTTTTTAGTTTATTTTTATCATTTATTGATTTTAGTTAATTTAGATTAGGGTTTTACTGTTTTTATAATTTAGATTAGTTTATTTAGTTAATTTACTGTTTTTAGGGGGGTTAGTTTATTTTTAGGGGTTTTGATATTGGGGGTTTTATTTAGGGGTTTAGATATTGGTGGTTTGATTTAGTTTTGTTTATTTTAGTTAATTATAGTTAGTTAATTAATTGACTTATGTACTGTTTTGATTATATTTGATTTAGTTAGTTAGTTAATTATATTTGATTTAGTTAATTGACTTTATTTGTAATATATGTACTGTTTTGATTTTAATTGTGATTTTAATATATTTAGTTGTGATTTTAGGGTGTCGTACTCTATGTGGAAAGATTTTTTTTTTTTTGCAATCTATGTAATGGCTAGATTGTGCATGTCTATGGTATTGTACTCATGTAATCTATGTAATCTATGTAATCTATGGTATTGCAATCTATGTACTGTTTTTCATTTAGATAGGGTGTCGTACTCTATGCAATCTATGGTATTGAAATTCCTTTTTAAGTTGTGCATGTTTTGATGGAATTGACGTGATATTTGTGCATGTTTTTATGTATGTAATGGTTGCAATCAGGATGTAGTTTTTTTGTTTAGCAAATCAATTCCATTATAATATTAATGTTATGACAGCATGTAAAATCAAGTGTGGTACATTGTTTTGATGTAAAAATGAAAATGAAGTTGATTTTAATTTTCGTATTCATGCAAATCGATGTGGGACAAAATGTAGGATTTTAGGATTTGCTTTGAATAGGTAAGAGCAACAAAATGAAGTTTTTTTGCTTTGAATTGGAATTTATTTTTGCTTTGAATAGGTTTTTTGGTTGATTGGGATTTAATATGATATATGTACTGTTTGTAGTATTTATTGGTGTTTATGTAGTGTTAATTTAGTGAAATTTAATTTCTATGTTAAATTTATTTTAGGTTGAAGCATTCTTCTAATCCGGCCGGCCACTTCTCTCCGGTCATTGTCGAATTTATCTTCAAGGTATGGTTTACATTATGTTCATCTTCTTCTTTTTTTGTTGTTTTTAATTTGGGGGTTTATGATTTGGGGGTTTATGATTTTGGGGTTTATGATTTGGTGGTTTTTTATTTGGGGGTTACTTTCCAATTTATTGTAGTTATTGTAGTTTTTTTCTTCTAATTTAGGGTTTATGAAATTGGGGGTTTATAATTGGGGCTTAAAATAAGTTATTGGGGGGTTATGAATTTTTGGGGGTTTACTGAATTTGTTACTGAAAATAAGTTATAATCGGCGGCTTACTGAATTTTTGTGTATTTTTAGTCCTTAAAATAAGTTAAATTAATATCTTTATTTTTGCATTGTTTTTGGCTTGTTGTAATGAAATCCTATTAACTTATCAACCCATGTCACAATAAGTTTATCAATACATTTGCTTTAAAAAAATATATCAATACATTGAGACGTTTGGTAACTTCAAAATTACCAAACTTTAGCTGCACTTGAGATTATCAATACATTGAGATTTTTAATAAATATTTACTTCCTCATAATGTTTTATATTTTTCAGGCTTTAGCTGCACTTGGACTGAAAGTAGGTGGAACTGTTAAGCAGCGAGCAGATCGGCTTTTTTTGACAATGGTAAAACTATGAAATTCTGAAATAGATCATTCGGAGTCACACTTAATTTACTGAAATGTCCAACTAAAAATATATACCATTGCAAGTTAGGCTACTCATCACTCATAAACGATAGTCTCATCACTCATCACTCTTAATATTAATTTTTTTTAATCTAATTAGTTAATCTAATTTGCATGTTAGTTAGAAATTAGTTAATCTAATTTGCATGCTAAGTAATAGTAAAATGAAATGCATGTTCTTAAATTGTGTGAATTGAAAATGAATGCAAATTTTTTAAAATGAATTCTATAAAATGAAATGAATTGAAATGCATGATTTAAAAAGAATTCATGAGTTAAAATGAAATTTAAATTTAAATAAATGAAATAATTATTTAAATAAATGTTTAGTAATGTGATTTTTAATTAGTTTTTAATAAATGTTTAGTAATTATTTATTAATTAAATTATCTAAAAATTAAAATCACATTTTTTAATAAATTGTTTAAAAATTAAAATGCCATGTTAGGGTTAGGGTTAGGATTGTAATGTTTAGAAATGCAGTGTTAGGGTTAGGGTTAGGATTGTAATTTTTTATAATTGAATTTTAATTATTTAAAAATTAAAATCATTTATTTATTTAATTAATAATTAAATAAATAATTATTTAATTAATTAATAATTGAAAAAAAGTAACAATCAGATTTTGTATAAGTGTGATTGTTAGTTAGTTTTCAAATAATTGTTGAATAATCAATTATTCATTATTAATTATTTATTTATTTAATTAACTAATAATTAATAATTAATTAAGAAAATATTAGAAAATCCATAAATCAGTTTTTATATTAAGAACTTGATTTAAAATCCAATGTTGAAAACAATTATTTGAAAATTAAAATCATTATTATCTTTATTTAATTAATTATCTTTCGATTAATTAGATTATCCTTATTTTTTTAGATGTATTGGTTAATAGTAGCATTCGTTATATCGGTTTTCATGGTCGTCACGACTCCCGATCGGAGTGATGATCATTCAACTGACGAACAAGAATATGATCATCCGAATCTACATGAGATGAACATGGCTGGTGATCAAACGAAGAAAAAAACAAGAGAACAAAACAAAGATCATTCTGAATATCATCTATCACAAGGACAACGGTTTATAATAAAATTCAAAAATGATCAAATTGTCCATGATAGCGTAGGAAAAAAACTAAACAAGAAATGCGCAATGATCGCGAACGATTTCAAACTTCTACCAATGGACGTACCCTGGTTTGAACAAGACCAGAAAAACATAGATGAGGCGATGGAAACGATTCAGGTTTATTAATTAATAATATTTAATTATTATTATAGATTTTATAGTTAATTATTAATTAATGTTATAATTATTCATCGAACAGAGAGAATTTGATTATAGCGGGTCAACCTTTGGTTATCGACGTGTCAATGAAAGGTTAAACAAATTATGGAGAAGCGCTTATAACTCGTTATTGGATAAATATAATAACAAAGATCTGACAGTCGAAGAGGTTATGAGAACATTACCCGACTACATCATCAAAGACCAATTTCTAAAAAAACTGATGGAGAGAAGATCACCGAGGGGATTAGTACGTATTAATTCATTTTTTCTTTTTAATTGCATTTAATAACTTATTTTTTTTTTTAACTTAATTATTTTATTTTAACTTAATATAGGAAATTTCTGAAATTAACAAAGGCAATCGGGCTAAACAAACATCACACAGTTTAGGTTCGAAAAGTCTGGCGCAAAGAAATTACCTATATTAAGTTAAAATAAAATAATTAAGTTAAAAAAAAAAAT
>LFYR01000112.1:417931-446882 GCA_001185155.1 Zostera marina
ACAAAAGGGATTAAATGATATTGAAATTTGGAAACTCAATATCAAGGCAGCTTATCCAAAAGACGAACGAGTGGTACGTAATCTTTTATATTTATAATTACAGTTAATTACTATTTGTTTGACTACTTTCATTTGTTTTTTAAGGATAAAGCGGTTAATTGGATAGACAGTGAAGAAGCCAAAAATATGGCTCAACAAGAAAATATGAATCACACGGTAATTATTTCATATTTTTTCCAATATAATTCAATAGTTATATTTACATTAATTATTATCATGTTTTCTTTTTCATTAGGCTCTAATCCAATTTGCTATAACCGAATTTATCGGTAGAAGCTCGAAGAAATCAAGAACATTAGGAACAACTGGTTCCTCATTGAGCAAAAAGACAACGCATCGCATGAATGTGGGGAACTTCTGCATGGACAAAGGAAAAGATGCAATGACCGAAGCAGAGGTTCAAGATAAGGTCAACGAGGCTGTTGAGAGAGCGATGGCTCGTCAGAATGAGGCGATGGCTCGTCAGACTGAGGCGATGGCTCGTCAGACTGAGGCGATGGCTCGTCAGAATGAAGAGTTTATTGCTCGTAAGAATGAAGAGTTTATGGCTCGTCAAATGGCGTTCTTCCAACAATACAACTCCGCAATGCTCGCTCTAAATCCAAACTTGCGCTTACCGGAGTTTCCGACAATGTTCAACAACGATGCAGCGCAAAACATTTATACTCCTGGAGCGTCATCTTCTAGAGCCGCCGCACCGACTACTCAACTACCAACAACGCAAGAAACTACGACGCCTCTACAAACTACGCCACAAGAGGAGCACACCATTTCGTGCGCAGAAAGATCGATAATATTCACGAAAGAGGCGCTACGAAAGGTGGTCGGAACTAAAAAGAAGAAAAAGAGCGAAAAAAAGAAGTTAAATTAGTGACTGTCGAAGTTAATTTCTGTTCTACATTAATTATTAAACTTCGAATTCAATTTCAATTTTAATATCAATTTCAATTTTAATATCAATTTCAATTTTAATATCAATTCCAATTTTAATTTTAATATCAATTTCAATTTCATTTTTAATTTTAATTTTATTTTCAATTTCATATTAATTTCATTTTTTTTTTTTTTCAAAATTGAACCAGCGGCTAGGCCGCCAGAAATTTCTTCCCGGGAAATTTTTTTCCCTGCCGGGAAATATTGACCAGCGGCCAGGCCGCCGAAAAATTATTTTCCAAAAATAACAGCCGGCGGCCTGGCCGCCGGGATATAATTTTCAAAAAAAAAAGTCGGCGACTAAGCCGTCGGGACAATTTCTGTTAAAATCGGAATCCAAATTTTTTTGCCGACGGCCAAGCCGCCGGTATTTCACAATTCCGGCAACATCACTTCCGGCGATGGAATGTCGTCGGCTTGGCCGCCAGGAACCATTATACCGACGGCCAGGCCGCCAGAACTGCGCTGGTTTTTTGTAGTTTAGGCGTGGAGTCGATCGACCACCTGTTCTTTAATTGTGACTACACGAAATGGGTGCTCCGGGAAGCGTGGGAAGCCATTGGCTCGCTAGTAAGGTCAGACGGGATGACTTCATTCAAGGACGCGGCGCGAGAGCTGAACACTGTGGAAAGAAGAAGAGGAAGCTTACCTGAATCTTCTTTTACCTGAAGCTTACCGCATCTATAAACCTTGAAACCAACGAGTTATGCTCTCCATTCCCACCTTCTTCTACCATTTTCCATTGAACCAACGACATTCCGTTTCCTCTCTTGGGAAGAAACAACTGAAACATCATCTGCACCTCGTCGATGAAGGAGAAACCACAGACCGAACAACCCCAGTAGAAATGGAGACTGACCAGATCTGTGAGAGTATATCCCTCTCGATGCAGCGCTCATTTCTGACGGTGGGGGTTTGTTTAATTTGTCTCATAATTTGGTTGTCGTTAACTGGAGAGCGCGACCGACCGGAGATCGCGAGTGGAAAAAACCCGGAGACGACAGTGAGTGCGAGTTGCAGAACGGAGAACGCGACGAGAGAACAGAGAGCGCGAGTGGGTGGTGAAGAAAACCCAAAATGGAGTTTCACTGAGAGAAATGAACTTTAAAAAAAGAGAAGTGGTCAGTGGTCATAAATACCGAGGAATATATAAAAGTAGAGATGGCAGTGTGGCAGTTGTCATTCGATTTTTTATCATGTTTTTGGTCATAAAAGTACACTTTCTACAAAGTAAGTTTGACTCATTGTTCTCAGGAACTATTAAGGTTTCTGAAATCCAAAGTTCGAATCTTACTTTGTACATTTTCACTTAAATTACCCGATGATATATTATGTGGCTCTGGTATATAATCCGAAGGTTGATATATCCTCCGTTATCAAAAAAAAAAAAAAAAAAAAAAAAAAAGTACATTTTCTATTTTCTTAATTCACAATTGTCTATACGGTCTAAAATGATTCATCTCATTCTAAATTAATTTTCAAAAAAAAAGACGGTTGAGATTGGAGAGTGCTTTTGAGCGTTTTCAGGTGTTTTCTGATGTTCGCTTAAATGTAGTACTTTTCCATCAACCAGCATGCATGGTTAGCTTGTTGGTACGTGCATCAGTGCATGGTTAGGTTGTTGGCACGTGAATCAGTGCATGCATGGTTGTTGGCACGTGAATCAGTGCATGCATGGTTGTTGGTGCTTTATTTTGTCGATGACTAAGTGAACTTGCATGTCTTTGAATTTTTTATTTGCAAATAGCAAGTCTTTGAATTTTTTATTTGCAAATAGCAAGTCTTTGAATTTTTTATTTGCAAATAGCAAGTCTTTGAATTTTTTATTTGCAAATAGCATGTCTTTGAAATTTATGTTTTATTTATATCATATTATCATCGTAAAAGATGAACTGATCAGAATTAAATTCAAGATAGACAGATGACTAATTCTCCGATGAGTTCGGTAGTTCCGGCAGTTCCCTTCGCTCTCCTCCCCACGGGCGCTGAAGAGAAGGACGAGGAACTGCGACGGAGCTTCGTGCGTGATGAAGACGAACGACCCAAGGATCCCCACAACGTTTTCAGTAACGAAATACCCGTTATATCTCTCGACGGGATAGATGACGTCGATAGACGTGCTGTGATGTGTCAAAAGATTGTCGATGCATGCGAGGATTGGGGTGTGTTCCAAGTGATTGATCATGGTGTCGACGTCGATCTTATTTCTCAAATAACAAGTTACGCGAAGGAATTCTTTGCTCTCCCCCCGGAAGAGAAACTCCGGTACGACATGACGGGTGGGAAGAAGGGTGGGTTTTTAGTATCCAGTCATCTTCAGAAAGAGGTCGTCAGAGATTGGAGGGAGATCTTCACCTTCTTCTCGTACCCGATTGATGAAAGAGACTATTCACGCTGGCCGGACAATCCCCAGGGTTGGACTCCTGTCGTCGATGCCTACAGCCAGAACATGATGGCCCTCGCCGACAAGCTCTTAGAGGTTTTATCGGAAGCCATGGGTATGGACAGGGAAGCTTTAAAAAGAAGCTGCATCGACATGCAGCAGAAGCTGGTTCTCAATTCCTATCCCAAGTGCCCAGACCCTCATCTCATCCTCGGACTCAAGCGCCATACCGATCCTGGTACAATCACACTTCTCCTCCAAGACCAGGTCGGAGGTCTTCAGGTCACCAACGACGGTGCGAAAACTTGGATCACTGTACAACCGATACCCGGTGCAATTGTTGTCAATCTCGGAGACCATGCTCATGTAAGTTGTAAACTAGCTAGTTTGTAACCTTAATCCTTATTAATTTACATCAACTCTCTCGGGTTTCAATCAAATAAGCTATTTTACAGTTCTTAAGCAACGGAAGATTCAAAAACGCCGATCATCAGGCCGTTGTTAACAAAGATTCCAGCCGCATCTCCATTGCTACATTCCAGAATCCTGTTCCTGAGGCTGTGGTTTTCCCGTTGGCCGTCAGAGAGGGAGAAGACCCTATCATCGACAAACCAATGACGTATGCAGACATGTACAAGAACAAGATGGCCAGAGACATTGATCTTGCCAACCAGAAGAAGTTAGCTACGGCCGCCGGCCGGACTGCAGCACCGTTCGATTTAGGGAAAATTCTCCAAAAAATGTTGGATGAAATTATTGCTTAGTTACCACTTACCAACCTCTGTGTTTATCTCATTGATCTCCTATTATATCCACCTGTACGGGCTTTAATCATGTGTGTCTTAAATGTTAATCGTGTATAAATTATCAAATTAATCATGTTTATTAGAACGATTTTCGTCGTACATGTGTTAGTGTCTTTCACAGTACATTATTTTAGTCATTAAATTAAATATTAATGAACACGATGTGATGACGCACGACGACGTATTTAAGATACGACGCATATGAAACACGTTCATAATTATTATTATTCAAATATTAAATTAAATTTATGAAATTTAAAATTCGAGTCTCGTTATTTATCTTTTCACTTTTTTTTGAAACAATTAAATTTCATTAAAATATGGCTAATGCTAATTAATTTACAAAAATAGAGTATAAAAATAAAAATAGAAGTAAAAAGAAATGAACAAAAAGTTTATCGACTCTCTCCTATTAGCTATGTAGTCTAGTTATATAGTAACTAGATACGTTGCCTCAGGAGGTTAGTCTCCCATACTTCCATCATAGATGTTTCCAAAAGGTGAAAATAATTCTTCTTGTAATACACTGAATCAAATAAGAGACTGATGTCTTTAATGATTTTCACTATGATTTACTTCGAATGTGATATATTTTACCTTCTCTTGTCAAAAAAATAGCATTGTAACAAAAGTTCGGTATTCGACGAACTATTAGTTTCGTTTAACATTTTTATTATATTTTATATTTATATTATAAACTTGTATTATATAATTTTTTTATTATAAATTTTTATTATATATTTCATAACTTATGTATATTTTTGCAATTTTTGTTCGGTTAGGATCGACTCGGTTATTAGACGAACCGAATCCAAACCAAGAGTAGGCTCATTTATTTAAACGAACCGAACAAAATACTTAGGTATTTGGTTTGATAAGCTCGAATTACAACGCTACAAAAAAATATAGTACATGCATAAATTTTTTATTATCGATTTATATTCTTAGTCCAAGAAGGCCCATAATCTAAAAGCCCATTAGGTTATCTCTCAATATAAATAAATCTTCTAACTAAATTAGGTTTAACTTTTTTGCTCTAAATTTATTCAAAAATCGGTAACACTTCTCCCAAAATCCAAAATCCAAAATCCAAAATCCGCGTCTTCTTCTCTCCTCATTCTTCTTACTCTTCGATCGATCGATCACACTACTCACACCCTAGTAATATTTTTCCCTTTACCTGTTGTCGTGGGCCCGCCCTGATTTTACCCAAAAACCTGTTTGTTCCGGGTTCGGGACAGACCTGTCTTTTCCCCAGGTTAAATCATCAATCATTAGGTAACTAATTTAACTATAATTCAGTTACAGCCTTGATTAACCTGTGGTCAATTATAAAAACCAGCAAGTAATTTCTTGGATCGTTTAGGTTGATACAAGAATCAGTGAAGGATGGTGGGTTTAAAGATCAATGATATCGTGGGTTTGATGAAATACCACCCGATTCCGGTTGTTTTTGCTGCAACTTTTCTATTATTCATAGTCGTCGAGCACAACATTGTTATGGTTCCGGCATATTCTCCTCCGTTTGACGTTGGATTCTTGCTGACTCGTCCAATGAACACCTTCCTTGCCAGCAAACCAGCTCTGAATAACACACTCGCTGCTCTTAATACGGTAAAAAATCCAACTTTTCCGATGTACAATATATAAGAATATAACTGAAACACAGGGTAAATAAGCAATTTACCATAAGAACAAACTTAGGACTTAAGTGTAATATAAATAACCCAAGGGTTATGACAAAACAGGATTAACTGTTTTGTTATAAACCAACAGGGTCTCTTTTATAAAAGTTTCAATAAACGTTAATTGGACATAAGTGCAATTAAAAGAAACTAAAGGTTTTTCGCTGTATAACTGAGATTCAGAAATACAAGGATTAAAACGTAAAAGTTTCAATTATTCAGTTATAATTAACTTGAGGACTGTTATGCAAATAACACAAAATAAATCAGGTCAAATGGACCTGGTTGATATTACTAATAACTTTGTGTACTTGTGCAGAATTATTACAGCTAATCGGGTTGGACTTTAAATTGAATTGAATCAAGATTCTGCCCAAGTAACTTAGAATTAAATTAGTTACTTTTGTTATAGCTGTTAATAGTCTTGTATTTAGTATAAATAAAATGTAATTAAGAGTTAAGAAATACTCAAGTTTTACAGGTTAATCATTACATAAAAAGATTAACTATTTTTCAATTTCACCCCTCTTTTCTCTCTTTTACAAAGTCGCGTCCGGTAGTTAATTCCGGTTCTCCCCCAAACTCGACTAGGCGGAAAACCCTAGCTCCGATCAGCCTCTCCGGCGGACAGAAGTCTTACAAACTCTGGGAAGACATCACATTGCTGTTGGCGACGCCTCCTGTACAGTTTTTAATATGGATCTCTCCATAATCTAACCACAACATGTCCAGACATAGCATATTCAGTAAACAAGATTTCATTATTTTTCAATAAACCAATAGCTATTCATTGGCAAGCTTTACAAAGAATATTGAGATACATATCAGGAAATCCATTCGCAGCTATTCATCTTCGACCAATGTTTATTAAATAAGAGTAACCAAGATAAAAAACAACCAACCAAGATAAAAGTAAATAAGAGTATATATATAGTTAGGGTTTGGCCCAAGTGACTGAATTAGTCACCTGTGCCCAAATAGCGGGCCTCAACACAATGTCTTCAAATATGCTTGAAGCGTACTCGGACGCTGATTGGCCGGGCAGGTGACACATCCGATTGCAGGAGTCATGGAGCGTGGATAACTTACTTTGGAGGCAATATCTGGTGTCATTGGCAGTAAAGGAAACATCGATCCCACAGCAACGTGGTCACCAACGGAGGTGGAATGTCGAAGCCTAGCCGATGCTGCCACAGAAATCATTTGGCCGAAGAAAGTCTTAACATAGCTTGGAATTCATACATCGGACCAGCGGTAGTATGGTGCGATAATGTTAGTGCAGGATACCTAAGTGGCTAAGCGTAATTCCAATCCTACATTCAACCACCAAGCATGTGGCGGTGAGTTATCACTTCGAAATTCAAAACTAACTAGAAGGTTGTTGATAAGAGTAAGCAAATCTGCTTACTAATCGGATAATGTTTTTCATACTTGCGAGACAAACTAATCGGAATTATTTCCCTTAGTTCGAGGGAGGATATAGAGTAACTAACTAACTAACAATATACATAAGTCAGTTATTGAATAGTTAACAAACAAATGTATCTATAAATACCTTGGTATAATTAATGAAAGAATAATACTTGATTATATTATATCTAAACAGTCAATTAATGAAATACAAGAACATGAAATAATGCTTATATATCTAAACATGTAATTAATGAAATATAAGAATATACAACTAGTTATATATATATATATATACATAAACATGCATGTAAGGTCAGTTTCTAGTGAGGGCTTTTAAAAAAGATGGAATCTCACACATTCCATTCCTTTCATGTTTAATACATAACATCACATGATTCCTCAAAATGTGGGTTGAAAAGTAATTAATAGTTTCGATGAGATATTGAAAAAAAAATTGTGACATGAAATTTCATCTCCTCGAGATGACCTCAAAATGTGATCGGCAAATTAAAATAAAAATATCGTTCAGTTTAAATTGTAGGATTAAAAATTAATGGTAGGATAAATAATACTCACAATTTCTAATAGAAGATATCTAACCATAATCGTTTTCATATATATACACACACACACGTACGGCGTACTTCAGATACTTCGAAATTCAAAACGTCATGATACGTTAAATAAATCTGACCATTTCGTTCCATTTTATTAAACATTGACCAAATAAATCTGACTGTACAAGACGTATATAGTTTAGTACATATATAGGTAGTGTGAGTGACAATAAAATGACTGTCGTTGAATTAAACGACGGACTGAATTAGTTCGGCGTACAATACATGACGCATTGAATCTCAACGTATCAGAAACTAGTTGTATATATATAGAGAGAGAGAAATAATTTTCATCATTCGTTTGTAATCCATTGATCGAAATTACGTTGTGCACATATTACTATTTTACGTACGACGTATGACGGGGATCTCGATAATTATTTCTGACGTTATCGGTAGGACATCTCTTTACCTAATGTCGTACAATATATACAAATTTTAACTTTAGCTACAGTTCCTTACTTATCATCCTTTTTGTTTTACTAAAATTAGAAAAAATATTTGTGGTATACTTTATCAACACTTCGTACAACCTTTCATCAATTGTTTTGATATATTGATTGACATAGTTCACACATACTATCCATTTGTTGACATGGTCCACGATGCAAGTAGGCCAATTGATTTGCATGATGAAAAATCGACCTGTCCAATATCGATGGATGTATCCGTATAAGAGGTAATTTAGTATTTTTTTCGAAATTTATAGTGTTATATATATATCGATTTGATATATATTTCTTTTTTTTCAGATTTATGTTTTTCTTAAAAAAGAAAATTCGCAATAAGGCATACGTCGAAGGGTCTATTGCGGAGGCTTACATTGCTGAAAAACTATGCACATTTTGCTTAATGTACTTTGACAGTACATTCGTATCGAAATTTAGCAGAAAATCGAGAAACTTTGACGGTGGAGTAATTGAATCTGCTGGTCGTTTGTCGATATTCGCTCAACAAGGTCGTGCCTTAGGAGGTGGTGACCGTAGATATTTAGAAAATAGAGAATACACTGTTATAATGATATACGTGCTCCTCAATTGCGATGAAGTGGAACCGTTCGTCAGAAAATTTGAAGAAGAATTGTTGGAAACATACCCAAACATGTCTGACGAAGAATTGCAACAAAAGACTGATTCAGAATTTCATCAATGGTTCAAAAATCAAATGAATGATGTTGAAAACACTCGTCTACGTATTCTTGCAAGAGGTTCTAGTAAAGAAATTGTTAATTACAAGACATATATTATAAATGGATTTAGATTTCATTCGAAAAGCGAAGATGAGAATAAGACATCACAGAACTATGGCGTAATGGTTCGAGGATCTTCTTCATATGAAGACGATGAAAATAACTATTATGGGGTTCTTGAAGAAATTGTAGAACTTGATTTTCTTAACGATGACACTCGAATTTGTATGTTCAAATGTGTTTGGTTTGATATACACAAGGGTATTAAAACTGATAAATTCAAGACGGCGACGATCAATATATACACATTCTAAACTCAGAGCATACGAACCTTTCATTTTCGCATGGCAATCCGACCAAGTGTGTTACATACCGAGTGTTTCTGAAAAATCTAACGATCGGCACACAATCCTTAGAACGAAAGCTCGAGATACAATTGATATTTTTGAAAAAGATTTGGATACATATCAAGACGATTTCAGACGATTTTATCGAATACGATGTCAACGTCATCAACAATGACAACCAAATTTATGATATCCCTCTGAGCAGTCATAAATTTACCGAAGAATCGAACAATGATATTAATGACAGTAACAATGATAATGAACATAATTGTGATGATAATGATAGTACTGATAATAATGATTCATCTAGTGACAATGAAATGAGTTTTTAATTTAATTGTAAGTCTATTTTATTATACTTTTATTATTTTTATGTTATCGTGTTTGATTAAATTTTTTAGTTTTCAAATATGGTACATGGAAGAATTGGACGGCCACGGGAACGTACTTTTAGGGGACGAGGACAACCTGACAATGTTGTTTCTTGGATTTTAACAAAAATATTTTCGAAGGAAATTCCCCAACCCTCGAAACCATTTCAAGACCAGATACTGGCTTGTGGGTAAGTATTTTTAAATTGAATAAATTTATTTTTAAGATATTAATAAACTTCAACCTATATAGATCATTTCCAAACAACATCCGAAAACAAATCGGATGTATAATACTTAAACCGAACATTCCTGACGATGAGATTTCTTGGGCTCAATGGAGTGATGAGAACAAGACTCTAGTCTGGAATAAATTTCCGGTACTCTTTAAATTTGGTCTACTTTCTTTTTTTATTTTTCTAATTAGTTAGAGATATTAACAACTTATTTTTCGCTTTTAGACCACTACAAGAAATAAGACCTTGTATGGCGATCTTTAGATGGCGGAAATCTGCCATCTAAAAATTTTCAATTCCCGCGAAAATTTTCAGATTAGATGGCGGATTTCCACCATATAAAATATGACGCGGAAAAAGTTTGGCGCCAATTTATTGATGACTGTTAATTTTATTGATGGCGGATGTCTGTCGACTATCTTTGTAACATTAGATGGCGAAAATCCATCATTTAAAGTACATCAGGCGGTTCCCTAAGTTTATAGATAACGGATATCCGTCATCTATTCCTGGGAGAGGGTGATTATGCCCATATTTAGATGGAGGATTTCCACCATCTAAACCTTAGTAAAAGAGTATGGATGGCGGAAATCCGCCATACAATGCTTGTTTAATTTTTTTAAAACAGACTTCTATATTTTGCGTTCGAATCGTTGTTTTTTGAATTAGAAATCGATATTTGAGAAAGCGATTTTTAAATTGAAATTGAAATCGATGTTTTTATTAAAAATAAACTAAATTACAGAATCGTTAAACATTCGATGTTTGAATAAGCAAATATAAATATAGTAATTATCAACACTCGTCTGAAATCGAGTCTTCTAAATCAGAATCCGAAATATCTAATTCTAATGCAGTCCGGAAATCTTCAAAGTCTTATTGAATTTCTTAATATAAGATTTCATGGCATTAAACTTGTTCTTGTATTTAGAAACGTCTTTCTGACTCTCGTTACACTTGTTCTGAAAATGAAAATAAAAATGAGTTTGATAATCAACAAAATTATTAAAATATATTTAAAATACCTCCAATTCCTTTAATTTTTCAGACCAAACTGCATTTGGTGCTGCATCAGTAGTCGTGTTTCGGAGATAGGCTCTTTTCCTTTCCAATTTGGAGAAGCCTATCTTTCGTTCGTTGTGCTCACCATACTGGCAGCTTCTCCAATTCCTATGATCTTGTTCTTTTTATTTTTTCCGAAAATCTTATTGACCGTCGCTTCGATAAATTGCTGCATTATAAAAAGTAAATAAATAGTAAATGTGAAATATGTTTAAAATAATCAATGGAACTTACAAATGGAGTCATTCCTTCAGATTCAGCCCACGATTTTGCTTCTTGACTTTTGATAAAATCCGTGGCTTCAAGTTGAAAGAATAACAAAATCAAACAATGATAATAGAAATTATAAAATATAAATAATTTAAAAAAAAGACTTACAACTTAATCGCTTCCCTTATATGTCATTTGTAAAGTCTCGGACCAAGCTTCGACTTCACTCCTTCCTTGTTGCATCTATATTCACATAATTAATTAATATATAAATAAATTAGATATAAATTATGAATAAATTACCGATTCATGACGTCGTTGCGCTAATCCTTTTGAACCAACGTGATGTGTTATTTGATTCGCTCGGTTCGCAGTATTTATCTCGGAAATTTGCTAAAATTATAAAAAATAATAAATTTCTAAATTTGTTAATATAAAAAAATATATACATATACATACTTGTCTTCTTTTCGATCGATGTTGTCTCAATTTATTCAGAAATTGAGGTTTGTTGACATACGGTGGAAGAGTCGTTAAAATATCTTTTTCACTCATATTAGGATCCGAGCCATAAGTTTTAACCAAAGAATTATGCTTGCTCCTCCGAGCCATAAGTTTTAACCATGATATTACATTTAAAATATTAAATTATATTGTAATGTAATATTTTATAATTTAATTACAACAATCATCATTATCAACATCGAAAATATCTCTATTTGGTATTTTAAGGACGGAACTCCATTCAGATTCTACCGAATCTTGAATGTAGAAACATTGTTGAGCCTGATTTGCCAAAATGAAAGGTTCCTTTTCAAATTTTTCCCGTGTCGTGTTCACTGAAACGACACCAAAATCATCGACTTTTGTACCTGTTTTTCCAGGATCGTACCACTTACATTCAAACAGACAATATTTAGTCATGTGACCATAGCAAATTTCGAAAACATTTTCTAATAATCTATGATATTCAATTTCTGCTTCCAACGGAGCATCATTTGGAGATTTAGCGTACGTTGATGTTGTAGCCGAAAGAAAAATACCGTTATTTTGCGTCGATTTACGATTTGTCAATTCTGATGTCTGAAATTTTAATCCATTCATAATGTAACCACTATAAATTGAAGCAAAATAACTTGGTCCGCGGGAAATAGAATTTAAATCTGTGTTGGATTGTTGAGTTTCGGACATGTGTTTCTTAAACCATTCGGTAAATTGTTTGAAGTGTAAATTTTTCAGACGGAGCTGCGTGTGTTTTGGAAACATAACTTTCAATTGCTTCAAGTGTTTATTTCGATATGGTTCGACATTTTCAAGGTCAAACAATATTCATTGATGCAACTGTTTCTGTTGTAAAGTAGTCAACGTTATATCAGTCGGTGCATTTAAAAACCCATCGATATACCTATCTGACCGATTTAATTTTGTCTCGACATTTTGTAAAAAACCGAGAACAAAACGGCATTGATTCTTTAACAAGGTAACTTTCCGCAATAGATCCTTCTGGGTGACTACGTACGGTCACATGATTTTTTAAAGTCAAAAGATACCTAAAATGAGAATATATATGGTATGATCAAGACATATGAATTATAAATTTATTTATAATTGTATAAATATATATACCGCTCAATCGGATACATCCATCGATTAAAGACGGTTTGGCCATAATTCCATCTAATCCTAAATTGTAATTAACGACGGCCAATGCCGTCTCTAATCCTTCCCTAATAATTAGAGACGGATATGAAGGTCGTCTCTAAAAAATCAGACGAGGCGAGTTTCGGGGAAGGATTAGAGACGGTAAAAAACCGTCGTCAATCATCAATTAACGACGGTTTTTGATGATTAGAGACGGTTTCTGACCGTCACTAAAAGTCAGTAATCTGGTAGTGATATTTGGTATTTTGTAATGGTTTAGGCACCAAAAAATTGACACGGAAAAAAATTAGGGACGGATTAAAGACAGTTTGGTCATAATTCCATCTAATCCTAAATTGTAATTAACGACGGCCAATGCCGTCTCTAATCCTTCCCTAATAATTAGAGACGGATATGAAGGCCGTCTCTAAAAAATCAGCGAGGCGAGTTTCAAGGAAGGATTAGAGACGGCAAAAAACCGTCGTCAATCATCAATTAACGACGGTTTTTGATGATTTGGGACGGTTTCTGACCGTCACTAAAAGTCAGTAATCGGGTAGTGATATTTGGTATTTTGTAATGGTTTAGGTGCCAAAAAATTGACACGGAAAAAAATTAGGGACGGATTAAAGACGGTTTGGCCATAATTCCATCTAATCCTAAATTGTAATTAACGACGGCCAATGTCATCTCTAATCCTTCCCTAATAATTAGAGACGGATATGAAGGTCGACGGCTCTAAAAAATCAGACGAGGCGAGTTTCGGGGAAGGATTAGAGACGGTAAAAAACCGTCGTCAATCATCAATTAACGACGGTTTTTGATGATTAGAGACGGTTTCTGACCGTCACTAAAAGTCAGTAATCTGGTAGTGATATTTGGTATTTTGTAATGGTTGATCTTTTGAATTCAATGATAGATGTTAAGCTTTTCTGAAACTAATTTTTAAATATATATTATCTTTTAATTTGCATTTTTTAATCAATTTGTGATTTTTCTTTCTCAATTCTTTTAGGGTTTATACGTAATTGTTTTTTTTTCCTACTCTTTCCTTCTTCTTCTTTTCTTCTAATTTGTACTGGTGTAAAACAGTTAATTAATTCCTACCAATGTGTGATCTTAATTTGTTTTTGAACAGCTAGCCAATAGTGTGAATATATTATGGGCCAAGCCCGTTGTTGTTATCCTGCCATCTCTGATCCTTCCGGTTAGCGGTTTGTGGTTTGATGAATCACCGTACCTAGCTTTTAGCTTTCTCTTTTTATAAATACCCTCCAACTCATATCAAACATCAAACAGAGTGAGAGAGAGAGAGCAGTGCAGGTATCAATGGCAGCCACATCTAGGGTTGCACTTTTCCTTGCTCTCAACCTTCTCTTCCTATCGCTTGTGACCTCATGTAGCTACTGTCCCAAACCCAAACCGCCGCCCAAGAAGCGGACTCCAAAGGCATGCCCACCACCATACACTTACACTCCACCAACAGGAACCGGTGGGAAATGTCCTATCGACGCCCTCAAACTCGGCGTCTGTGCAAACATCCTCAATGGTTTGATCAACGTAGTCATCGGCACTCCACCCAAGACACCATGCTGTAATCTCATAGATGGGCTTGCTGATCTCGAGGCCGCCGTCTGTCTTTGCACTGCCATTAAGGCTAATGTTCTTGGGATCAACCTCAATCTCCCGGTTTCTCTCAGCCTGCTTGTTAATTACTGTGGAAAGAAGATTCCTTCCGGCTTCCAGTGCCCGTAATCATACCGGCCGTACGTACGTACACATTCACAATCACAGTTCGTGAATCATCGATCTATCTGGTTAATATATTTTTAGTCGTTGTGTTTGTTTGCATTGGGGTTCGATTATTGATTGGTGTGAATGTAAAATGGAGTTGTTTTTATTTTCTTAATTAATTCTCATCTATTTTAGCATCGATAACAACAGGTGGATTTCAGTATTATAAAAAAAATACAGACATTGTAAGACTATATTTTGGTGTCTAATTCTAACCTGGTTTTAACCCTAACCTTAACTGTTACAAGAAAAAGAGAAACGACGTCCATCGATGACGACTAGTGACAAATCAATAAAATCTCTTACGATGATTTAAAGATTTTTAAATATTCATGGTGGTGCGAGTCGACTCTCGCTGTCTACTAAAAATTATATATACTATCTTAGAGATAAATTTTCCAAAATCTGGGTTTGAACATTTGAATTTATTATGTGATTCAGTTATATCATTACATATTATAATATTAAGATCTTTAACACTATTAAGGTTTTTAATATTCATGGTTTCTATTTAGGTGTACTTTAATTAAATTTGAGAACCCAACTTCAAAAATTTCGATCTTAACCATTTATTTATTTTCAATTTCAACTCACATAGTTCAGAAAAGATTACCCTGAGTTCTTTTATAATCAATGAATATGATCAAAATTCTCATTTAATTTTTAAATAGTGAATTTTCAACTGAAATTCGTCTTATTGATATATTATATTATTTTGATATATCAACGAAAAGAAACAATTTTAAGTAATTATTGTCAAGTAATCATGATTCATAAGGTTGGAAGAATTAAATTAAGCAAAATGTTTGAGTGATTGAGATCGAAACTGAAGTGATCATGAATTCCGAAAATGAAATACGGAAGTATGAGTTTTGTTAGGTCTCGTAGAGCAATCGAGGGACCTACAAATCTGTCTTATCTGTTGAATATCGACAGAACATAATAGAATTGACGTCAAAAACGTATTTAATTGATTCTGCCTTCACATGTCTTCCACAACTGCGCGCCACCGGAGTATGATCTGTAATCAAATTAATGGAAACCCGTGACTTGTTTTTGTTTTCCTACCTGTTCCAGTTATATTTTCATATCCGTCCATATGTACCTAAACTGCTAATTACCCACACTTACGACAGGACATTTATGTCTTTCGTTCTTACCTAATAATTCAATTATCAACAATTCGATTTTTAGGGTTTTACATACCCGATGTTTTTTTATGAATGGGGATTTAATTTAGATTAGTAAAAAAAAAGTTTGAAATACTCGATGTTCATTTTTTTTTGTAATGTTTGTATCTACATGAATAATTTGATCTCTATTTAAAAATAATTTGGATATAATTACATGAATTGATCTCTATTTAAAAATATCATGAGGAAACATAAAGTTATAGGTTTAACTTCTAATATGTACATTAAATTTGTTGCAGCAAAATTTTATAGTAAAATAACAATTAATCATCATTTCTTTTGCAATATTATAAAATATACTTCCTCTTATCTATAACAAGTAATTAAGAACAATGACTCTCCCCCCTCCAATGGAAATTTTGATGCAAGTCTGGGTCACACACCTTAAGAGCCTCTCCTTGATTTGTACAAGACCAGCATATATTTTCCATGCGGAAAAAAATGGATACCAACTTTACAAAGGGAGAAAACACTCCCAACCATCCAAGCACCATTGTTGTCTTTTTCAAATTAGAGATTGACCTCCTGGAGTTCATCTCCAAAACCACCATTGTTTGTTTGAGAATTATCTCCAGTTTTTTGAAAAGAATCACTAGCCTATTATTTACTTTTTTTACTGTCAGATGATAGTGATGACTGATGCTTATCTACTAAAGTGTATGAGTCAGGTTGATCAGAAATGCTTCCACTCCATGATGTTGCTCGGGAAGGGATGGTTGTAAGGGAATTGGTTGTCATATGAGTGATGGTGTCCATGCTTGAAAACTTTTGCATAGAATGTGATGCAAGTGGTAGATGATGTGACAAGTTGGAAGCATCAACGAATGGTGTAGAGGTTACCACTGAAGAAGGATCTCCACTGCTAGATGTTTCACATATGTTTTGTGTTGAATTTTCAGCTGTTTCAGGGGTGGACGCCAATGGTGTTGGAACAAAAAAATTACCACCAATAATAGGTTTAATAGATTGGTTTGGAGATGCTAGGAATGAACTTGAAGCTGTTACCTTTCCTGAACACTTATTGAATGTATCAACATACCTGAAAGAAAAGATGCAAATGAAAATGATTAGTAAGCAATTAAATCATTATGCTCAAACACCAAGCAAAAGATAATAGGCAACTAATAAAATCCAAATATGCAAGGCAGTAAACTGTATAGATTCAACAAGCATGATTGCTTGATATCTACCTTGACCTCACTCCCATTCGACTTCGTGCAGAGAATTGATTTTGACTGGACGGTATGGATGGAATGCTCGAATTGTGTTGCAAAGACAACGGAGGTTTCCCTACCATCTCCTCATTTGGTAAAGAATTTTGTGTCTTTAGTGCACTATTTATATTGTAATCTGGCTGTCCATCTTGAAAAGATGTCATGATTGGAGGTGATGGTGGTGCAACTTCTTCAGGAAGTGGATCCACACCATTCTCTACCCATCTTTTCAAGTTTTCGTCGTAATAGAACTTGTTATCCTCACCCAACTTAGCCTTCAATAAAAAAAACCCATCAAATGAATTCAATAGAATGTGTGCTTTGTGTAAAATCAACATTTATAAAAAGTTAAATATATACCTGCTTATCAGGACGCACTTTTGATACCCATCCCAATGTCTTCTGAAAGATTAAGGAACCAAAAGAACCAAATCGGGATGACTCAGTGGTGCTAGAAGCTTTGGTTTTCATGTTAGAAGAACCTGCATTACTCAATTGTGCCTGCGTTAAATTTATGCACGAAGAAATATCAAGACTTTTACAATATATAGAAATAGTCAGATCCACATAAAGTCTAAAACAGGAGATTTTTCAGAATAATCACCTGTTTTGCGCTTCTACCAAAGTCTGACTCTGAGACACTCCCTTTGTGAAAATTAATTATGTTGCCACCAGTCCAATCAGTATCCGTCTCTACTGAAGCTGATGGTATTAATGTAGGCATTTCCATTGTCGATTGACTAGCAGTAACTTTTGGAGCCATTAAAAAATTAGGGTAATCATTAGGTTGCTGCATCTTGTTTTCTGGCATTGCTGATAGCGACGGCAAAGGAGGCGAACCAATCATGCGATGAATAGATTTATCGATGGATGTGAAAAATTTACCAACCAATTTCCCAGGAGCCAAACCTGTACCATATCCACCCTAAAAATACAAATATAAATAGTAATTAATTAAGGTTAGATTAGAAATGTTGGAACTTGGAATTCAATTAAAATTTAAAAGAATTCACTCTGATGTAAAATCTATGCATACCTGTTGATGGAATCTCAAACGCTCTTCGAGAGATGATGCTGACAATTTCCACATTTCAACCTCAGCCGAACGACCTAGATTTTTTAATAACTTTGATATCGTTTGGCAATATCTGCAGAGAATATTTACAATTAGAAATAGTATGTTAAGTTGATTATGAAAATAACGGGCATTTGGGTTTTAAAACTCACTTGATTGAATCTGAAACTTTCCCGACCTCAGCTAACATGTGAGCATAGATAAGTTTGTATGGCTGGAAAGTCAGAAGCTGAAACTGAGAATTTCCAAGGACCTTACTATATTCATAAAATTCCGTCCACTGTATTATAAAGATTTCAAAATCAGTTTCAATCCTTGAGTGTAATGACATTTTAAGCTTAAATGTTTTTTTATTTAGGGCCAGCATATTTTGCTCATAGGTTATATAGCATAATTGATGCAAATACATTATCGAAAATAATGTCATGCAAAATCTAAAGTTACAAAGCAAAAAAAATCAATAAATATTTGTACTTTGCCTAAAATAAATTCAAAAAATATAAATTGAATTGAATTGAATTGAATTGAATTGAATACTACCTGAATAGTTTTGGGACTAGCAAATGTTCGGGGACAGTTCCAATGGTCTGCACCAACAAGGCATAATCTTGCAGCATCAGAATATGACTCGAAGTTTGCTTCAGCAACCAAGTAACATGTATGGGCAGCAGCTATCTGCATAATAAGATGTGCAATACTGCAATATAATTATGTAAACCATAAAATACACAACTGGCAGGTACCCCAGACCACATAGAACCGGCAACTCACATTATAGGGTAACGGGGGTTTTAGCGTGCTATATACAGGAAATAACAAAATAGGTTCAAAAACCTCTTTTTTGGTTAAAGGCCATTTGAATTGAGTAAATAAAAGGTTTACAGCTAATTTATGTAAAACATAAAACAGAAATTAAGCATAAATTAAACTAATTATCCTAATTGTTGTCGGCTAGACTTCACGTTGATGTAGCTTGCATTACCTGGGATACCTGATTGAAAGTGTTGCCTCCACCTGCGACTTCAGCCCATCTCACCATCGTCCCCATCTCCGTAGCTTGCCTATGAGTGACCTTGAATTTGTCCGCCCTAAAGAAAATATCAAGCGCTTCCATTAATAATTTGTCCACTACCTCCAGTCGAGGACATTCCTCCATTAAGGGTTTGTTCGTTCCTGCCAAATAAACCAATATAGGGCCGCCAACACATGCCAATGTAATCCCCAACAAGGGCCTCCCTTGGTCATAATATTGATACCTTCAATTAAATCGCCAATACGTAGGGTCACCAGCCACCGAAATTGGGATGTTTAGGACTTTCCATAGACTCTTCCATGTTCTCCTTCTGAACATGAGCAGGAGATTCCTTGTATAGGGGCAATTGAAGTATAAGTGCGTCTGTCCGGGCAGAGCACTGAATCCTTAGGGTGGCAATAACATACACAATTCGAAAAAAACACGAATTTTAACACGACACGAACACGGCACGTTCATAATAGTGTCGTGTCGAAAGTTTTGACACGATTAATAATAGTATCGGTTTAGTGTTTGTCTCTAAAAATACGACACGATTACACAAAACGTAGGTTGACACGACACGACATGATTATATGGCACGATAATACGAAACGATTATTAATTAAATATAATATTTTTATTTATAAAAATATCAATTACTAATATTAACTTTAGGAATTACTGTTTTTTTTTGTTTTGAGAAATTAAAACTTTCATTACTGAAAAAAGGAGGTTGGGCATAACCCAAGATTTCAGAATATAGGAAAATGCAAGTACAGTAAATGTCAAAACATTGTCTATCTCTTATACAGCTATAACCCTGACTAACTGGCCAAGGACTGAAGCCTCAAGAGGTTGGACTCCCATGAGCGTATAGCTTGTATTTCAATCTGTGAAAGATTGTGCTTCTTATAGGATGTAGATTTATATGCATTGCTCACATCCTTTATAATTTCTCTGCTGACAATTTCTAGGGGCCTTAGGGTTTGTTGTTTTAATCTTCTATTCCTTTCAACACCATATGTGTCAGGAAAGGGATACTAGCATAGTCCAGTGTAACCCCAACAACTGGACTTGTGGGTGAATTTTTGTATTGTTTTAATAATATCCCCTATCCTGATGTCTATTGCGGAAGATGGGGGATTTTGCCCACTAAGTGTCCAAACAACATTATTAAAACAGCTAGTGGACTCTAGCAATAGGGATCTAGTGTAATGACAGTTAAAGTACAAGTGTTGTAATGTTTCTTCCTCATTTCCACATAGTAGGCAGGACGTATTTATGTTGAGTCCCCAGCTTTGCAATCCAGTTAAAGTGTTCAGACTCTTGACCTTAATTCTCCACAATAACATGGAGAATTTGGGAGGCTTTTGGCCCAGATCCCTAGATTTATCTCTTGTAAGATGCCTTTGGGCCTTAATGTTTCTGAGTGTTTGGAGGAGGCAATTTGTGTGACCCTATAGTTACTCAGGCAATTTATACATTTCTCTATTGTTTCCTTATTAGCTAGTATTGTTTTCCACATGTGAAAGTCCATAGTAGGTCTACACTCTATTTCCCCAATGTTTCTTCCTTTGATGTACCTGATTTTTATCCAGTATGCTAGTATGGAGTCATCTTGAGTGTTG
The DNA here is from genome assembly GCA_001185155.1 of Zostera marina. Taxonomy (NCBI): domain Eukaryota; kingdom Viridiplantae; phylum Streptophyta; class Magnoliopsida; order Alismatales; family Zosteraceae; genus Zostera; species Zostera marina. The sequence goes on from LFYR01000112.1 coordinate 438,804, forward strand.
CATAGAAGGCATTAGGTTGGCATTTGCATACCCCATCCTCTTAACTTTTGAAAAGTCTTAAGGTGGTTCCATTTAACCAAAGGCTGTTCTACTTCACCTAGCTGAGAGCCTGAACAATGCTTTTTGGAAGATCCAAAATATACCAATCTCAAATATCTTTAGTTTTGTTTCTGTTATCTGTTATTTTGTTATGCTTCTTATGTTGTTTCCCCTAGAAGACATTGCTTACTCCTGAGTAATGCTTCTCTGTTAAGGGGTTCTTATTTTATGTTTATATTGTAAACCTGGACAAGGCGCACTTTATTTCTAATGAAATTTTATCTTCATAAAAAAATATTTATTGCCCTTCTTTTTCATGGCACTTCGTAACATAATGTCTTGTTGTGTTGTCTCCATTTGTAATTTCAGGGCACTGCCCTTCATTTTTAATGGAAAAAATGATTTCCGCCAAGAAAAATTGCAAGATAAAAATCAAAATAAACATACCTCTCCTCGTTCTTTCCAGAGGCAATCTCCAAGATGCACTATAACCAATTCATCATCTTTTGTTCGGTTTGCACATATTACAGCAAGGTTTTCTTCCCAGTCGTCCAACATACCATTTGCAAGAGGTTGCTAAACATTAAAATTGGAAGATCGATCAATAAAATTAGGATTCAACCATAATATACTTAAAAAAATATTAAAATTAACGAAAGATTTCAATATATTTCGTAAAAGTGTGAACTTTTTATATTAAATATTCAATAAAAAATAATGGCCAATAAGAATATCCAAGACTCAAGAAATATGTAAAGAACTTGAAATGACTATCCCAGCACAGCAAGCCCGGGGACTTATCTTGAACCGCTCGGCATCCATTTAATTAAAAGAGTGTACCTGATTAATAATTATATTATTATTAATTTTCATATTTAGTTATTTAAGGTTTCAACCTATGTAAACTCTCTATAAAGAGCCATCCACCCCTCTAGGAAGAGTGATAAATATCGAAAATCATATTGACCTTTTGTTTTTGCTTAGGTAGACTAGTAGCTAGTTTTATTTTACAAAAGTAACTCTTAATAAAAAAACGAAGTGGGTCTTTCCCAGTTTTACAATAACCAAAAGTAAAATATCATAATAGTTTTGCACCAGTCTATACATTGGACAATAACATCTAGGACTAATTTTCCAATGCTTTTATGGCATTAATATTTAATTGCCAGAGACCCCCTATCAGGAGGATTGGATTTAACATCAAAACAGAAGAAGATATCCTTAATCTCCTTGCTTATTTTATTAGTGATATGTTAGAATTAGTTCTATTAATCATAATAGCTATATTCTTACATAAACTAATTACTTATATCTATGGGCTAATTAGTAATATTCCATTTTCATATTGTAGTATTAAGTATAACAAAATTCAGTTATACTAAGTTATATATATATGATACTCATTGTTAATGGAAAGGGATCGAATATCTACTTCTTATTTACTATTATATACTCTTATCGAAAGGGATCGAATATCTACTTCTTATATACTATTATTATATACTCTTATCGAAAGGGATAAATATCGAATATACTCTTATATATTTGGTTCTTTGATAAAGTTTTATATCCTATGTGGACTCATTGAGTTGCAATCGTTCATTTCTGTCTTGCCAGATACGCCATGAAGCAGCACTACAATACCCATCACAGTCCATAGCAGCCTTCATTGAGTTTGTCTTCCACCACATGAAATGATAAAGTTTCATTAGAAAATGAAGTGGGTCTTTTTTTTGAAGTTGTTAAATGTTTTCATTTAGTGAAAAATGAGGGGCAATGCCCTGAAATTACAATGGAAATAAGCATAAGAAATATAAATATGGACATTGTGACACTTTTCACACAGTCATATTGCCTAAAGAAGGGCACAAGGTATGGCTATCCCTGCTTCTGTGGCTAAGAAAGTGAGAAGGTTAGCATATAAATTTATATGGGATGGAATGAAAGGGATCTCATAGGCCCAAATGGTCCTTCCCAAGGGGGAAGGGGGTCTAAGGGTTAGAGACCTACCTATTATCACTACTGCAACCAATATTTAAAAAGCCTTAAAGTATTGGGATAAGAGTGATTCTATTTTAGTAAAATAGATCCAAGATAGGTATATTAAGGGAAAAACACTAAATGATATTTAAATCAGGCCTACTGTGGATTCGTATTTCTGGAAAGCTTTTATCTCAGAAAGAAATCTAGTAGATAAATGTTTGGATTGTAGGGCCAATAGTATGATTGTGTGGAGATCTGGTACTCCGATAAGAAAGTTGGGAGGAATGATGAAAAGTATTAGAGATAGAAAGCATAAAGACGTGTTAGCTAAGGGAATTTGGTTGAAGATGCCGACAAAATTTTCTATTCTCTTATGGAGGGTGAAATGAGATCACCTAAACACGTTCAGGAAGTTAAGAAGTTGGAAAGTGCATGTACCTCCTGCTTGCTTGTTATGCAATCTGGAAGATGAAACTAAGAGTCATCTTTTCTTCAACTGTTCTTATTCCAAATCTCTCTTAATTCATTTGGCTGAGCACCTGAATCTCGCCTTCTGAAAAAAAATGAATATTTCAGTTCCCACCCAATCCAGACCAGATATTAGATTGGGGGATCTGACGGAGGCTGCGCAAAAAATTACGCACCACTCTCCTTCTTGGGGGCTACTATGAAATGCTATTGGATGCTTGTCGTGGCATTTATGGACGGAAAGAAATAAAAGATATAGACAGCACATTAGTAGGTCTCCTGAGGTAGTCCTTAAGGAGGTCATTAAAGACATCAGTCTCTCCTTTGATCCGAAGTGTTACAAGAAGAGTTGTTGTCACTCTTTGAAGACATCTATAATGGAAGTATAGGAGATTAACCTCCTGACCTGAGGCAGCGTATCTAGTTACTGTATAACTAAACTACATAGCTAATGGGAGAGAGTCAATGAGCTTCTTGCTCATTTCTTTTTACCTCTGCTTTTATTTTTATACTCTATAAATATTGCCTAAAGAAAATCTCTAGGTTATCTACCTCCGGAGGTTGGTCTCCCATATTTGTATTATGCTAGTCTCTCCAAGGGGTGACAACAACATTTCTTGAAACACTCAGGCTTAAAGGATGTGTTGATGACCTCCTTTAGTATTGTTTCTGGTGGCCTGAGAGTATGTTGTTTACATCTGCAATTTCTTTCTGCCTATATGTGCCAGCTTAAGGATCCAATCATATTTCAGAGTAGTCCCCAAATTGGGAAGTGATGTGTCAGCTTTTGACATGCCACAGTTAGGTCTCTTATTCTAATATCCGGGTGAGTGGTGGTGGGAGTGGCTATATTCAGTATCTTCCAGAAAATGTTTAGATTATCCACTAGGGGAAGCAGGATGGCTCTAGAGTAGGTGCAGTTGAAAAATAGGTGGGCTCTGGAGTTTGGATTCATTTTCTACATTGCATAACAGACGGGTTGGATGGATGGGCATACCCCAACCATTTAGTTTGATAAAGGTGTTTAGGTGTCCCCACTTTATTCTCCATAGGAGTATGGAAAACTATGTGGGTTTATGAGCCCATATTCCTTCAGCTAGGCTATCCTTATGGATTTTAACCTTGATCACCTCACATATTGCTGCAAGCTTCCTAATTGGGTTTCCATTCTTCCAGAGTGTTGTATAATTGGCCTTACATTCTTCTTTTTATGTATCTCTCTTGGATCCATGTGTTTAGAATTGAGACTGATTTTATCTAGAAATTTGCAATTCTTTTGATATTTATAGCTGGTACAATGATTTCTAGGTTTCTGGCCCCTAAGCCACCACCCTTTGCTTTGGGGAGGATTATCTGCTTCCATGAGATTCCATTTCTCCCATCCTATATGAAGTTATATGCTAGTTTCCTTATCTTATTTGTTACCGATTCTGGTAATGTTGTGTCTTGCGCCCACTGCCTAATATGTATATTTCCCAACAAGAACCCAAATACTAATTGGATTCTTCCCTCATAAGAGAGACACTTCCCTTTCCATTTTGCCAACATTGCTTCCATAGGATGGATCAGCTTCCAGCATTGGTTATTGGACTTCTTTTTCCCTGTTATTGGGAGTCCTAGGTATGTGAGTGGGACTCTGTTTGCACTTTGTTTGTTGTTGATGAAAAATCCTTGGCTTCTCCAGTTTTGAGTAGTAGTGCTCCTCTGTTTTTCCAGTAATATTATTTCTGAAATGTTTCCATACCTCTGCTACCTTTTCACTTGCCATTACTCTCATACAATGTGCTTAGTGGCTCTCTCCCTCAATTGCTACACAATTGCTCTAAAAAAATATGTTAAGAAAGTACATCACAGTTTGGTTGCGAAGAGGGACTGATTCAAAACTACACGAGGGGATGGTCTGATCTATTGGGTGATGAAAAATCCCAAGTGGGCTCGTTGGCATGGTCTTTTGGTGTGGTTTATCCATTCTTTCTCTAGGAAAAATCAACCAATAGATGATCGTTTAGCTTTTCCTTAGTATCTTGCCGGCCAGGCCATGGTGCTCTGCCTTAACTTAAAAAAAAGAGGTTGTGGGAATGGATCTCCAATGATGAAGGGCTCACTAAAGTGGTACAATACCCTGGGGACTTAATTGATTTCACAAAATCGCCAATATTTATCCTCTATCTAGTACAGAAAAAATATATATTATCCCTATTCAAAAAGCCTCTACAAAATGAAGTGGATCTTACCAAGTACTACTTTTAAAATAAAAGGAAAAACCATAGACAATTTGACATTAACAGTATATTGCTGGAAACAGGAATCTCTAGAAATATTTGCAAAAAAGGAATCTCTAGAAATAATTTTTTTAAATTACGATAGCTCTGACTCCAGAAATTTAACATCATTAGAAGAAACCTTCAATTCAAAACTGAGGTGGGTGTCCATGATAATCTTTCCTACCATAAATGATGAGAAGTGGTTCTAAGTATAATCCAGAGGATCTACCAACAGTTAACGTTTTCCAAAAAAATTGATCTCCTCCATGATATCCCATAATTTCCTCCATATCCCCACCCATTACGCATAAATACAAGCTTTTACATGCGAGTAGGTGTTCATGCGATGAAACTGGTCGTATGAACGCCTAGGGCGCCAAGCATCGCCTGAAACAGGAACTAGGAATGATCATCGGAGACTCTAGTCGATGTTCGCCGGAGGAGGAGCTCGCCGGAGATGCCATACGACGTTATCCAAAGCTCGTTGGACGGCGTTGGCTGGAGAGGAAAGGGAAGGTGCTACTGGAGGGGGAAGGGGTTACTAGAGGGAAAAGGGGTTGTTGGAAGAGGAAAAGGTTAAAACCATAACCCTAATTTCTACAGAGTTTTAAAACTCTCAGGGTTCAGCCATGCTTACTCCCCCGCAGGCGATTGGTAGGGTTGTCAATGAATATCCGAAATTCGAATTTGGATAGTCGAATTCGAATATCTAAATTACTATATCTAAAGCTAAACGAATTCGAATTTGGATACTGTTAATATCCGTCGATAATTATCTGAATTCGAATACGAATATCCGATAAAATATTCGATTAAGTATTATATTTTCAAAAAAAGATTATTATATATGGAGAAATATCAAAAGATTATTCATATATAGGAGAAGGTCGATATAGTGGAAATCACAATATCAACCCCATCGCATTTTATTTTCTTATTCATTTGTATTTCAGGGCATTGCCCTTCATTATCTTTAATGAAAACTTTAAATATTTGCAAAAAAAAATATCAAAAGAGGCTCAACCTCATAGAGGTCGCATCCTATGTCACCCCTCGGTGGTAAGTTATCTACTCTAAAAAAATTAATATTTGAATTGTTAAAATAAGGACATCCAAGGAAGTAGAAAAGAGGACTTTCTCAATTTTTCATTTTTGCTCAGAAGTCAACTATATTATCACACATATCGTTGAAAAGATCTCAACGTCGTCAATACGAATATTATTATTTTTATTGTATCATTCATAATTTTATTCGCTAAATTGAGTGTGTTTTTAGGAATTAAATAATTCGTTACTGAAAAAGTGATGGTGGGCATGGCCGATTACAATGTAGGGAAATGTAAAACATGCATAAATAAAAACATAGAATGAGAACATAAAAACATGTAGTTGCATTGTCACTCTCTTATATAGCTATGACTCCTATGTCACCGGCAATGTAGCCAAAGACTGATGCCTCAAAAGGTTGGATTCCCATAACGATATAGCTTGCAATTCAATCTGATGAAGATTGATTTTTTGTAGGGTGTAGCACCATAAGCAGTACTCACATCCCTCAGTATTTCTTTGTTGACTGTTTCTGGGGATCTAAGTGTGTGTTGTTTTAATCTTTTGTTTATTTCGCCACAAATGTGCCAAGTTAATGAGTCTAGTGCTAACCAATGTGTGCCCCAGCAACATGCTCTATGTGTAAATTTTTCTATAATTTCCATTATATCACCAATCGTAATATCAATCATGGGGGATGGAGGGGATTGCCTCCTCTTTGTCCATATCACTTTACTTAGGTTGTTTGTGACTTCCAGGAAAAGGTGTCTAGAATATGAGCAGTTGAAAAATAGGTGTTGAATTATTTCGTCCTCTGTCCCACAGAGAAGACATGTGGTTTGTACTTTGTAGGTTAATTCCCCATTCCTGCAGTCCGGTCAGTGTATTCAGACTTTTAGATTTTATTCTCCAGAGGAACATGGAAAATTTGGAGGGCATTTTTGACCAGATTCCGAGATTCAGGATATGTGCTATGCAAGGTTTAAAAACCGACGGTTAACCACCGGTTTACCAGTGGTTGACCGGCTGACCGGTAGATTGGTGCTAACCGATGACAGGTTAGTGGTATTCGGGTCGGATCCAAGCCGAATACCAGATCCATTTAAAAATTTTAAAAGTTTAAAGGCTATGTAGAAGACTACAATTTCTTAAAAACTACTATTTTATTATCTAGAAAACTAAAACTTCATCTCTATTATTATTTTACTACTATGTTTGAATTTGAATTTCTATTACTACTATGTCTGGATTTCTGTCGCTACTATGTTTGAATTTCTATTACTATTTTCTTTGAATTTGTTATCTATTAGACTATTACTATTATAATTTAAAGTTTAAACAGGGTTTTTTTTATATAGATAGGATATATACTATATTTATCTTCAAAATTATAAAATTACCAGAATACCTCTACTGGTTAACCGACCGAACCAAATAAACGATCAGTTAAAACCAGTTACCGGCAAGCTTTTTCAGGCGGCCATGCAGTCATGTGATGGCCATGACCGCATGGCCGCATAAGGCGCCTAGGCGTCGCCTGAAAATACTGGTCGACGATTGCCGGAGGTGACGGATGACGTTCACCGGAGGTGCCCTGGAGCTCGCCGGAGGTTGCTAGCTGGTCGCCGGAGGGTCCCTAGTAGGTGGCCGGAGGTTCCCTTGTAGATGGCTAGAGAAAATGGGTGGAGGAGATGGTCTGAAAAATTAGGGTTTGAAGTTCAAATGTGAGAGAGAAGGGAAGAAATGAGAAATAAATATTAGTGTAAATATAGTTTCATAAATAATTGTAATTAGTTTATAGTTAGAACTTAGAATGACATATTTTGTAATTCCTTAGTTAGTTAGTATAGAGGAATAACTGAATTAGTTATTCTGAATATGTATAAAAGACTAATAATGGCTAATGGAAAAAGGATCGAGATCTCTCTCCCCTCATCCACTCTTATGTTCTTATATGGTATCAGTTGGTTAGGAGGGAAGTTCGATCCTGGTGAATCCCCTATTGCAGGCTATTCCGATCTGTTCCGCTCAAGGTTCCGGATAAGCCTCTGCGCGATGCGCCGCCACCTGGAGCATCTGAGCATATGCGCTCAGATGCGCCAGTGGCATTTTCGTAAATATTTATAAAACTATAGGAAATTAATATTTTTTTATATATCTAAATTATATTAATTAAATTTTTTAGTTAAAAATATATTGGATAGAAAAATTATTATAATACATATATTTATTAATTATTATAACACCCTATAATTCATTGTAACACCAAGGTTTAAAA
>LFYR01000112.1:446982-496931 GCA_001185155.1 Zostera marina
ATTTTCGTAATAATATAGCTCTATAAATGGCTAGGGTTTCTTTAAACTTATAAGAGAGAGACTTTTATAAAAAGAAAATAATAAATAACCCAAGAGGCTTTTAAAAAATAATAACGTAATGGGTTGGGCTGGGCCTTCTTTAATACATCTACAACATCAAAAATACTCTATAATAATAATTTATTTAACTACACTTTTTTAGTCTCACATCGATAGAATTCAAAAAACACAAAGAAGGTTGGTCTATAAATAAAGATTCATTTTGTCTAAAACAAATATGAAGTCTTAAGAGTGGGAGGAGCTTATATTAAAAATAATATAGCTCTTTTCATTGATCAATGTATAAATTTTTATACCCATAAAAATTTATAAGGTCTTAAAATAAATTTTTTTTTTTTGCCTTTTTTTAAATAAAAATAAAATCCTGTTTTAAGTTATTTAAATAACTTAAAACATGCCTGGATCCGAGTCGGATTTTACCCAGATCCGGCTAAGGGAGATGCCAGGCGCATCTCCCTTCAAGGTCGCATCCGCGCATATGTGCGCGCATCCGAAATCTTGGTTATATGCAATTATTTCAATGAACAATTAATTAATTAGTAAGGGAGGCATAAGAATAAGTGAAGAATATTCCTCATGGACCCAATTCCAATTGGATTGAAGAGAATCGGATTAGTTGTCTAGGGCTCAATTTCCAAGACAATTAATTCTATAAATACTTAATATTTTCCTATTTGTAATGGCTACATTTAATTCTTTTATCACCAAGAGTAAGGAGGAGCTCAATCACCCCCGGGGAAGTAGGAAAGAATCCTTCGTATTATCCAAGATCGACACTCCCTCGCTGTTTGGTGGCACTCAATTCACTCTACTTAATTGCCCTCACAGATTGATTCAGATCAGATTTGAATCAATACACTCTCAGATTTAATAAAGTAAATCAAAAGGAAGAAGAACAAGAGAACACGATATTTATAGTGGTTCCACCTAAGATAGTGTACGCCCACTCTCCTTTGTCTTGGTGATAGCTCTAATTAATGAATCCATCATTAATAACATGGGTTTCAATGAAATGTAAACTAATTGGGCTGGACCCAATTAATAACTTCATTTATTGACCCAAAACAGGGTACCAATCATAGTTTTTCATGCGACGCCTAGGCGTCGCATGGGCGACCATGCGCTCCAGCGCATGTAGGCGTTTGCCTTCATGCGCTGGAGCGGGTTAGGAGGATCCGGGTCGGGTCTGCCCGGATCCGCCTAACCCAATAAGTCTGTTTTATTTTTTAATTTTTTTTTTGAATTTAAATATGAGGCCCAACCACCCATTTAAATGACTTAAGTCATTTAAATAAGAGGTTGAGGGTTTTAAAAAACCTTAACCTCTTTTCTTTCTTGTTTCTTGCCCCCTTTCTTCCCTTCTCTCCCACCTTAGAACCCCAAACCCTAGATTTTCAGATCTTTTCCCCACCCATTTTCTCCGGTCATCTTCAAGGGAGACTCCGGCCACCACAAGGGAACACTCCGGCGACCTCTAGGCGTGTTTTAGGCGAAGTTCAGGCGTGTTCCAGGCGACCTCCGGCCATCGTCGACCTAGGTATTTTTTTCCCTTTTTTTCCTTTGTGTCCCCTATCTGTCCAGACCTATATCTCACTCCAGACAGCCATAAATCGCACTCCGGCAGACTCTTAAAGAACACTCCGGCGAGCTCTTAAAGAACACTCCGGCGATCACTTAAAAAACACTCCGGACAGCAACTAATTCACCTCTGTCCAGCCACATTAAAAGCACTCCGGGCAGCAATTTAATCACTCCGGACAGCAAATTTACATTAGATTTTTGAAGGTAAAAATCTAATATTTAAATTGTAAATTTATTTTACAATTTACATACCTAAAATCTAACTTAGATTGTTGGATTGCATTTATTTTTAGAATTTTCAGAAATGTCGGATGATGAAGATGGAGTCGGACAAGGATAAGAAATTACTATTGTTGAACGACGCAATGTCATATAAGGATAGGTTGGGACACTTTGGAATGCCTTTAGCTGTGGATTCTTCAAAGTCAATGAACCCGGGTAAGAATGAAAAAGCAAGACTCATGAGTCATGGTTCGGTCATTTATAAATTATAATCGCCTAATGATTCATGATATGTTTTTTCAGTTGCTTGGTGGAATTCATTTGGTCTTAGAACCCGTGACCTTACTGTGATAGCGAAGAGGATCTTAAGCCTCTGTGTAACAGCTTCAAGTTGCGAACGAAACTGGAGCACATTCAGTCTCGTAAGTTCTAATTCAATACTTCAATAGTTCAATGACTTATTGTTGAATAACGTTTCTTGACTTTGTTCAATTGTTATTTAGATCCATACAAAGAGACGCACTCGTCTTGAGCTCGAGCGAATGGGAAAGCTCGTCTACATTCACTACAACAAGCGATTGAATGAACGACAATTGCAACGCAAGCTAGATTGTCAAGACGACTCCATAGCAGTGGAAGAAATAAACTATAACTCCAAATGGATAACTGGAGAGGAAGGACCAGCCAATGAGTGGGTTTATGGTGACGACGGTCTTACTTGGGTAGCCCTTGAAGATGCAATGGGCGTCAATGAAACAGATGGTCCAACTACTAGACAATATAGTAGAGGAGGACCGTCTCAAACATTTGGACAAGAGGCTGAAGTTTCTGAAGAAGAAGAAGAAAAAGACTATTAAAAGTTTAGATTCTTTAGAACCATCTTATAAACTATGTATTTACATTTTAAATTTTAGACTAATAGTCTATTACTTTGTATTACTAATTTCAGGTTTTAAAATAGACGTATATATTTTTTAAAATATTTCTGAATTTACAGGATTATTTTGCAAATATGTATAAGTTTAGGGTATTTTTTGTAAATTACCCCATATTTTCATGCGACCGCCTAGGCGACCATGTGGTCATGACCATCGCATGACCGCAAGAACGCATGAAAAAGCTTGGTACCAATTAATAAACAGTCTCCACAGTCCACACTTATAACTCCCGTTTACTACTCATACCTTAACACTCCTTACTCAATTAGTTATCTAATCCAAGCTTTTTTCATGCGCTCATCTAGGTGAGCATGTAGCCCAGTACCTTCAGGCGATGGGCAGGTTAAGTAGATTGAGGTTGAATTTGGATAAATGGTTAAAAAAGTAGGTGTCCTATTTTTCCCAATGCCTCATTTTTGTAGCCTATTACCAGAAGCAACCCCCTCCTCCAGGCAGACCTCCAGCTACCACCAATCTACCAGCAAACCCTACAGCCTATTTTATTTTCTTTTAAGACTAAGTACTAAGATTTAAGACTAACCCAATCCTAACCCTAAAATCTAAACCCATGTGCCAAATCTATTGGAATCTCTCTAGCTATCTAGCACTAAGTCACCAATAGGCCCATAGTTCAAAAAGCGAAAAACTCTTCCACATTTCAGGAAGAGCTTTTTCGCTTTGAGAGTTTTAAGCGCTAGGGATATTTTAGTAATATCTTGTAAAATACATATAATCCTAAATAAATACACATAAAACCTATAGAAAATTAAAAATACCTTATGAAAGTATAAAATCACATGTAATAGAACATTAAAGATTTAATTCATATAACTAAAATTAAATCCAACTAAAATCTGAAAGTGGGGTAAGAGTTTTAAATTTAAGTTAGAATAGAGGGGTAGAATAGGAAAAAAAGTATATTAGGTGAAAATATTATTAAATAATAGGTGTAATCAGGTAATCGGGCGGATCCTTAACCGAACATGCCTGATTACCTGCTCTAGGAAAAGCGCTCCTCCAAGAAAGCTTTAGCGCGCTTAAAGCGACGCTTTCAAGACCAAAGTTTTTCATGCGACCATGCGGTCATGCGATGGCCCTGGTCGCATGCTTTCAAAACCAAAGTTTTTCATGCGGTCATGCGATGGCCCTGATCGTATGACAGCCTGGGGTGCCTAGGCTTCGCATAAAATCAGGTGGGAAAATTGCAATATTCCTAGAAATTTGCAAAAAACATAGAAGTTTCTAGAAATTTATAAACATTTAGAAAATTTCCTTGCATTTATAGAAAATATAGAAGTGGAATCACAAGTAGAAGAAAGTAGGTAAATCAATCTCAAATCGCAAGCAGTAGTAGTAGAGAATCGCGAGCAATGGTAGTGGAGAATCGCGAGCAATGGTAGTGGAGAATCGCGAGCAGATCAGATAACGAGAGTCGTGTGCCGACAGTGTCGTAATCCCTATTTCCTCTTAAATAAATGGGTAAATGGGTTAGGCGGATCCGGCGTTCAGCGCATGAAGGCAAACGCCTACATGCGCTAGACCGCATGGCCGCTTATGTCGCCTAGGCGTCGCATGAAAAAGCTTGTTCAAAACTATGCGATAGCTAAATTAATATGACCAAAATACATTAATAAAAGATTTAAAACACAATGCCATGAAAAAAAGATGTTATTTCAAAAAAACTAAGCATTCAGCCTATTCTTAGGAATAAAACCATCCAAAATATATAAAAAAATCACCTGATCAGATTGTTGAGGAAGATTCACTTTGTTGGAGAAGCTGCTACTCATGCTACCATTAGTAAATACATCAGCTGGTTGCCCAGCAATCAGCAAACATAGTGTTCGCAATGGTGATCCAGAGATAAACTGACAGTGAGCCATTTTCTTAACGGTATCAATGTAAAACTGAGAAAAAAAATCTAGTATTAACTTAATACTGACTATTAAGTATTAGCTATTAGGTACTGACTATAGAGTATAGACCTAAATACATTTACACAACAATAAGAATATGGATTGTCTAAAAACAAACCTTCTCACCAATCTGTGCTGCGAGAACAAGAGCAGGGCCCCACAACATACCCTCTTGCGCACGTTGAAGAGCTTCTCTTCTTTTGCCAGACACGAGAAGAGTTTGTACCTCAGAAGCAATTCCCTAAAAATCACCCGTAAATAAAGATACTAAAACTTACTAAGAAAACGAATTACTAAAATTAAGTTAATGTGTGACTCAATTAATAATGTATACCTTCATCAAAAAATAACAATATATACCTGAATCTGTCCTTCAGAAGGAAAGTTATGCATACAATTGGTGAAAGCACCATGCTCTCTCATATTAGTATTGTCTTTTCTAGAAGAAGCAAAAAGATTTGTCACGGCTGATTCAGGACCATCATTTTCCTATGAAAAACAATAAACGAAAATAATTATTAGAGAGATCATGCTCTCCTAGAGGTCAAAATGTTATAAGAAAAGTGTTGTCTATTGGGGAGACCAACCTTCTAAAGTAGTGTCGCAACGTGTCTACTGTCTAATTAATCTATTGATAGATATCACTTATATCAGCCATATAGGAAAGTGTCTATGAGTACTTACTCGTCAGTCGTCTCCACTATTTTTATTTCAATATATCATTATCAAGTAACTTAGAGCAATGCAATTCATTATTAATGAGAAATTTAATTTCATCAAAAATAAATAAAAAGACATCTATGTATATTATCGAACCATTCGTTATTCATATATATGCAATCATGTAGTAGAATGTATAGAATGATTTAGAAATATATTTTAATTTAAAAAAATTACCAATTGCGATGGTTCAGTGGCAAAAGGAGGTCGAAGCTTTCCATAACACTGATGAGAAATTTTAAGCAGGGAAAGTAGTAATCTCAAAATCTGTGGTTTTCTTAAATCAAATGAAGATAATTCACAGGCTGCAATCCTCGCATCTATCCATTTGTTTAAATCCTTACTTGCAGCATTTCCACCAACAAGTGGACCAGGAAATGACTGATTACATAAGGAATTAAAATAATCAACTCCATTCAGCACAACGCCAGAGCTATCGGTTTTATCCATAACCAGATCCATCATGTTTAATATAGAAATTATGCCTCCACAACCATCCTTGATATGAAATTGCAGTAATTGGAAAAATTAGCAAGAAAATAAAATAACCAATGTCACATCTTTATTATGATTTATGAAAATTCTGAAGAAATCCAAACCTGATTTTTAACGGTACTTAAACTTGTCCCAAGGGTGGTATTTTTCATAACTACTAATTTCCCACCAAATCCTAGGGTAACCAAGGCATGTAGGGGACGCCCAGCCGAATGATAAGACATCTGAGAATGAGATAAATTTCCACTCTGAAATGGATGTTGTGAATGGACTGTAGAATTTGAATCTCCATAATAGCTGTGAAATGTGTCTTCATAATGTTGACTCTGCTCCACCATTGATGGCAGATTGTACTGATACATATTTTGACTAGGGATGAAGCCTTGCATTGTAGCTACAGTTGCCTCACTGTTATTATCATGTAAAATGCTTCCAATTCCATGTCCATCATCAACCGCTTGTGGTTGCCACGAAAGTTGAGAATAGTTATTATTCAAAGATACACTCAAGTCTTCACCAAGTAGTTCCTTATGAATTTGATCATGTGTGTTATGATTGTCAAATTGATTGACATCGTTACAATTCAAACTATATTTTTTCTCTAGGAAATAATTGTCAGAAGTGGCACTGTGACCAAAAGTAAGCTTATTCTGAACCACCATTGATGTCTCTGTTACGGTCATTTGGGTATAAGACTCCAATGTTTGCCACTGTTGTGTGTTTGTGTCGTAGTACCAACCAGGGTATTGGGAATCAAATACCATATTTACTGGGTAGTTTATGGTGGAATTTGAACTTGAATTGTAACTATATGCCTGTGTATTTTCATACGCTGGAGCTGATTCAGTCTGGCCGTGAAAGCTTGCTTCAGAATTAGCAACTGAACCATGTATCGGATCATTAGAACTTGAATCACCTGCATCGGTAACTACTTGATACCACTGTCCCGTATTGAAATCATATTTCCATCCAGGATAATGTTTTTCCCAATACAATGGGTCATTGGCATCTAAATTCGTCTGCCCATCTTGCTCATGTTGTGAATTTGAATTCAGCCACCTCTGATCATCTTGTTCACCGATCCCATTCACACCATTTTCACTTCCGTATTGTTCGTATTGGTGCTCCAAAGAACCAACCCATGTCGACGTGCTTGATTCGGTAATTGTGTTTCTACCAATTGTAGCACTGGATTTTATGTTAGTTGTTTCTATCTTGGAAAAATCAGTTGAGTTGTCGGTTAAGAAATCAGAGAAAGACCCAAAATCACCCAACAACTGATCTTCTTCAGGTCTGCTCGTAAAAGCACTCCACTGCACCTCCTTGATGTTGGTAGAATCGGCCTTGGAAATATTCACAGTTTCTGATAAATTATCCATGTCCCCTCTTATTTCTACATCTATTTTTGCAGATTGGATGTCACCATTCAAAACAATATTCTCAAATGTAAATGGCTTTAGTGTAACCATAACCATACTTTTCTCCTCTAAAATATCCATTTTCGGGATCAAAGAATTAATTTGGTCTACCTTTTGTGATTTGATCAATGGGTCCAAATGATTGTTATGCACATCTTCTGAATCGACTGGCAATCCCACGACATCACCTGAATTGGAAGTGTTAGTATCCTTGGTCCCAAACTCATCATTAATGAGCTTGTCAAAGAAATCCTCATCTGTTTGATCTTCCACATGAGACAAAAGTACCACCGAACCAGAAGCTTCTACCAAAGAATCATCTGTTTCCATTGAAATCCGCTAAAAGAATAAAAGATGCAGATACCCTCGAAATTAACAAAAGATCCACCGTTTATCCTTTAAATACCTTCCTTGCTTCCAAATGATCCGAACAGAAACCCCTAAAGATCAGATCGATTTCGCCCCCAAAAAATCCATACAAAAGCCCCCAAATCTGACTATCCAGAAGCATACTGCAAAAAAAAACAGAACAGCAAAGGGTTTGGTGTAAATTGAGAAAAAATGAATAGTTAGACGAGAGATAAATCATAAAATATGAGATTTTGAAGGAGGGGTGCGAAGAACAAAAAGTTCCTACAATTACCGATAGATTTTGATGATCGATCTGATGAGAAAGAAAATATTACGTCGACGGAGAAGATGAAGGCGAGTATAGAGTTGGAAACGAAGAGGGGGAAACAGCCGACATCGCCGCGCCCCACCACTCCGAGTCTACAAGACTACAAGTCAAAAATCAACCAAAATGCCATAATTTTTTCTTGGTACTTTTCAATAATACCCCTATTAAAAAATGAATTACATATAATTTCTAAGATTATTTAAATTACCCGCTTGTAACCTTTTTTTTATTTTTTGAGTTAAAATCACTGGCAATATATATAAATCTCAACAAAAAAAGATGTGATCACAGGCGATCCACCTTACACCCTCTGCGTCTATCCGGTTACTTGATCTTACAATCTCATAACCCTCAAAGACCTTTGGGGACTGACTCAATGTTTTCTAGAACGATTTATGCATCATCGTTCTTACATAGTGGGCCTTGGACAATGAGAAGTGTAAAAACTCTAGTGTGCTTCATGACTTTTTTTCCTTTACTAAGGGAAAACTCTGTCATCACCTTTCGGTTCACTATTCGTAAGTGATTCCACATATCGTGTCTACTAACTCTTAGAAAATCATGTCCCTAGTGGGATAGGCTTTCCTATGGAGATGACTTATGAGGCCATTCCATTTACACTACTTACTTGACTCATGCCATTCGTAGATTCGGATTCTATCTTTAGTTGAATCTCTCCCCTACCTCTAGCTTACATATTACATTTCTTATAGTATGTTCCTACCGAATTTATATATAGAGTACAATAATAAGTTCAAAACAAAGCAGTAAAGAAATTAAATTGGGGCCTCCCCCACTCTTGTAGTCCATTCTTCTGCTATTCTTTGTTCCTGGTTGGTTCCTTTCGCTTTATACCTACTTGGGATGGAGGTCAAGTTGATGTCCTCCACAATTCTTCTTCCAATCTCTTGGGGCCTGGTCCGCCTATCCTCGTACACCCTTCTGTTCCTTTATGTCCAAATCCCCCACATAGATGCAGCAATGTATGCCCAAGTCAATCCCCAACATATTGAGTTCTTTGTTCTCGCGTGTGCTTCATCCGTAGCCTGTTTTAGAGAGATTTTTGCACATGTAATCAAACGAGGTTTTGCAGATAATAAATAATTCCACAAGTCCTTAGAGAATTTGCATTTGAAGAACACATGGTCTTGTGATTCCCATGACCCTCTACATAAAATGCAATCCGTGGCATCCCTTCCCATTCTACCCGCCCAATCTGCTCTCATAGAGATTCTGGACCATCTAGCTCTCCAAAGTGTCATGCTGAATTTCCTAACGTTAGTTGTCCAAATTCCCTCCCAATATTGGTCCACGGCCTCAGTTGCCCTTATGGACTCCCAAGCATTTTTATAAGTTAGTGATGTCCCCTTACCCGCCCAAGTATAGTCGTAGTTGGGATCGCATTTTAGGATTTCCACTAATTCATGTTTGTAGTCAATTACTTCAGCCCATAAGGCTGAATCTAAACTAGGGTGCTTGTTAATGCTTAGGAAGGGGAGAGGGGATCCCCTTGCCTGATTCCCCTCTTGGGTTGGATTTGTGGTGTAGGTGAGCCATTTACCAGGAAGGATAAAGATGATGTGGTGATGCACATCATTATTATCCTAACGATTTTCTGACTGAATCCTAGATCTACCAGTGTTCCCTCAATTGCCTCCCAACTAACAATGTCGAAGGACTTTTCTAGGTCAACCTTTATAGCAGCATTGCCCACCCCCTCCATTTCTCCTCCCAAATCCTGTTACCATTTCTGTTGCCAGTAGATAGTTGTCACCAATTAGCCTTTCGGGAAGGAAGGAAGGCAATTTGGTTGTTGTCTATTACTGTGTCTACCACTGGGACCACCCTGTTTGTAATGAGCTTAGATAGAATCTTATATGTTGTATTTATGTAAGATATTGGTCTGAATTGATCCAATCTAGTGGGATTTTTGATTTTTCGAATTAAGGTCACAAATATGGAATTGACTTGCCTCAGGAAGATCGAATGTATCACCTTGACAAGGTCCTTGTCCATTATGCTCCAAAAATCCCTAAAGAAGGCTCCATTGAATCCATCTGGGTTGGGACTCTTATCCGGGTTCAAACTCATGACAACCTTTTTTGCCTCCTCATATGTTGGGACTTGCTCTAGATCTAGGTTCTGTTGAGGTGTTACGTACCTTCTTGATGAAGTTCCTAGTGTCTCTACTTATATTCCCTTCCCCTTCGGCAAATAGGTTTTTGAAGTGTGCTAAGGTCTTCTTCTCCATCTCACTCCTAGAGACCATCATCCTTCAATTGGTACCTAGCATTCTATATAAGGAATTTAGAGCCTTCCTTTGCTTAGTCATGGCTGCAAAGAACTTTGTGTTCTTATCCCCTAGGTGCAACCAATAAGCTCTACTTCTCTGTCTAGAGTTTTCATCCTGTATCTTTATTAGGGTTTCTAGTTTCCTATTGCTAGATTCTAGCCTATCTTGGATTGTTACATCCAAAGGGTTGATTTGTAGCAGTCCTTCTTCCTTGATCTCCTCCTCGAGTTGAGCCATCATCTTTCTCTCTTCATCCTCCAATGTCTTCCATTTCTTTAAGACCCTCTTAACATTGTTAAGTTTCTTTGTGAAGACGTACATTGGTGTGCTCCAGATGTCTAACTGCCAGGCCTCCCTTACTATCTTTTTCAGCTCCTCCTTCCTTAGCCATGAGTTGGTAAATCTAAAAGGTTTCTTCTTTTCCTGAACCGTTCTAAGATCCGTTGTTAGACTTTGATGGTCAAACGAGCCGCCAGGGTGGCTGTCCAGCCTGATGTCAGGCCATAGATCAAATAGTTCAGTATTTCCAAAACCCTTGTCGATTTTACTACATACCCTATTTTCCCCTTGTCTCTTGTTGTTCCAGGTTGTTGGATTACCATTTATAGGAATTTCCTTTAGACATGCATCGTTTAGATCTTTATTAAATTATCTTACATTAGGCATTCTTAAAACTGCATGCTTCCCAATTCTATCCTCCCTATTCCTCACTTCATTGAAGTCCCCTAGAACAATCCATGGGCCTCTAATGGTTCTACTTAACGTTTTTAACTCATCCCATGTCTTTTCCCTGACTTGGTAATCAGATGATGCATACACTAGGGTTATGTTCATATTGAACCCTCCTTTATTTTTTGCAAAACAGTGTATGTAATGGTCATGTAATATTGGGTCTTCTATGTCCCAGAACCCAGTGTCCCATACCATCCAGATGGAATCAGCCCGGGGATCAGATTCCTCTCTGTTTGATATTACTGAGAATTTTTGCCCAAATATCTTACTGATATGTTGGAAATTCTTCTTCATGATTTTTGTTTCATAAAGCCCAAAGAAGTCTAACTTGTATTTCTTGACGAATTTCTTCACCGCATTCTTCCTAAGATCACTGTTCAATCCATACACGCTACCGGATCGGCCAGTAATTCTAGGGTGCGGTGCAGTAGGTAGGTCTGGGTTGCTATCGAGTGGGGATCGTGTGCCCGGGTCGCTATCGGGTTGAACTTATAGGCCCGAGTCCCTTCCGGGTCCACAAACTCTGTCGGGTTCAACATATAGCTTCGGGTACCTACCCGCTAAATTTGATCCGGGTCTGTGTCGGGTAGGTCAGGGGTTCTCTCGGAGTTTGAAAGTAGCTCGTGAGCTACCTTGAGGGTGACTTCTAAGTGTTCCCGGACTATATCTCACGAGCAATCCCCGGGGTTGGGAGTAGCTCCTGCTCAGTCAAGGTCAGCTCCAGGGACAAGGGGGAGTTCTCCATTAATTCCTGATAGTAGCTCGCGAGCTGTTCCAGGGGCTGGAAGTAGCTCTTGAGCCTGCTCGGAGGCAGTCTCGGGATCAAAATGTAACTCGTGAGCAATTCCAGGGGTTGGAAGTAGTTTGTGAGCTTCCTTAAGAGTATTTCCAGGATCAGGGTGTGTTCTATGACTAAGTACTAAGTGTAGCTCTCGAGTAGTTTCAGGGGCTGGAAATAGCTCTTGAGCCAGCTCGGGGGCAGTTCTGGGGTCAAAATGTAGCTCGCGAGCAGTTCCAGGAGCTGGAAGTAGCTCGTGAGCTTCCTTGGCATTATTTCCAAGGTCAAGGTGTGTTATGTGCCTAAGTCCTGAGTGCAGCAAGTACATTCATCTTGTAACCCACTACTATACTACATTCATCTTTTTTCACAATGCATGCGAGTGGTAAGATCTAAAATCTATAAATAAATACAAAAAAAGTCAGGTGAGAACCCCTTCCATTTCTCTCTGACTCATCCTGACCGTCTTTTGAAAACCTGTTGCAACCGGTTTCCTCATCTCTCTACTTGTACTCTTGTTTTATTAAATTTATTATATCTATTCCCTCTTACTCTTTCATCTCACGTTCTATGTCAGAATTTATTTTGTTTTTTCTTCTCTACTTCACATACACTCCGTTGATGTCAGATATTAGTTTTCTTTTCTCTCTCCCTCCGTCTCCAACGTCAGACGTGAATGTCAGTATACAATTTTTCTCTCACCCTACGTTTTCTCTCTGTCTCTTATCGGAATTCTATTTTTTTTCCTCCCTCCCTCCTCTCTTCCTCCTGTGTTGGATAATATTTTTTTTCCTTTTCTCTCTCACATTTCATCTCTTCCTCTCTCACAGAATACTCTCTCACAATTTTTTTTCATTCCTTCGTTTGTTAGCTAGTTTTTTTCTTCTCTCCCTCTTACACTCTTTCTCTCTCCGCCATTGTCTGTTTTTTTTCCTTCTTCTTCCGTCTATCTTTTGTCAGTAGTACTTCTCATTCTTTCTCTATTACTTCTAAATCTTCTTTGTATGATCACATCTCTCTACTTTTATTCTCATTTCTCTCTCACATTACCTCTACCTACATCCACCTTTTTCAGTGTACTTCCTTAGCTGTGCTATTTTCCCTGTCCAGTTCTTGTCTTTTTTCTCTTGTCATTATCTTTCATCCAATCACTCTCTTCTCAATTCTCTCCCTCTATTACACTTGGATGTTCCTATAATATATCGATATGCATTGCTATTTCATAGCTTTCTTCTGCTAAAATAATTAGATCATGTCAACGTCATCTACTATCTACTCCCTCTTCTTCTCTCTTCGACTTAATCTTTCTCTATCCAAATCGGTTTTGCCACAGTCTTTACCTACTGTTCATCTGTCTATATTCGGTTTTGCCACCTTGTCCCAAACGTCCTATGTATCTTTTTTTTGTTTTTTTCCCAACGTCTTCTTCTTCAATCTGCCTAACTGTTCATCATCTTTTTTCTCTAGCATCTCGAGTTCTTGCAACCTATCGTCTGTTTTCATTTAGTTTGTCCTTCGAATTGAAGGTTAGTGTTCTATTGTTTTTATTTTGGTTTTCATTTCTTACATCGAATGCTTATTTTCTTTCTCCATAGCATATAATGGTTTCTCCACCACCATTTGCGAATCAAGATTGATCTCTCATCTTGCATGTTTCCCCCAACACCAATTCAATTTTCATGACCCCTCCTCCATATCGTTCACAACAGTTTACATACGATCATATAAACACATCATGCAACGTTAGCCTGAATTTCTATTTCAATTCTCCTCAATGTCAGACCAATGATAATACTACAGCTTCCAATGTTGATTTTTCGACCTCCTTGGATCCTGATGGCGTAGCTAACACCATATTTCAGTCAAATTTCGTCCAATGCACCTCTGCTGAGATTAGGAAATCCTCAGCTAATATGAGTTATGGAACCGTCAAAACACCCAATAATTTGAATTTTCAATTAAATCCCTCTCAATGTAAGACCAATGTTAATCCTACAGCTTGTAATGTCAATGTTTCGGCCTCCTTGGATCCTGATG
The DNA here is from genome assembly GCA_001185155.1 of Zostera marina. NCBI lineage: Eukaryota > Viridiplantae > Streptophyta > Magnoliopsida > Alismatales > Zosteraceae > Zostera > Zostera marina. Next base: position 460,852 of record LFYR01000112.1, read on the forward strand.
TTGTAGGTAGCACAGTATTTGATTCAGAATTTGTCCAAATGCACCTCTGCTGATATTAGAGAATCCTTTGCTGATATTAGGGAATCCTCTGCTAATATGAGTTACGGTACTGCCAAAACCCCTAACAACCAGTTTAAACGAAAATCTTCCTCTCCTGGTCAATATCCAACATCTCCTGATTATGAAAATGGTTGTTTTAGTTACAGTCAATCCAATAAACCATGTCCTATTATCTGTCAGGATTTTCCTTCGTTTGAAATGGTTGTTCAATCCTACTACGATTTCGCCTCCGCTATGGGATTTTTTGTTCGTTTAGGATCGACGAAGAATATATTGGACAAAGAGAGTGGTCAAAAAATTCTTATAATGAAAAGGTTGTTATGTTCTAAACAAGGTAGTTCAAGTCTACTATTTCCACCGACCAACGGTACTAGACGGAAGAATGGTGTTTCTAGATGTGGTTGCCCGGCAAGTATCAAATTTAAAAGAATAGACAGATCTGATCATTGGGTCACTGATACTATAAATTTTGATCATAATCACCCACTTACGATCCCCTCAAAAATTCGATACTTTCCAATAAATCGGTCAATATCGCAAACCTCCAGATTACTTTTTGCCTCGCTAGGCAAAGTTAATGTTTCAGTATCATAACAGGCTGCGTATTTCTCTCATCAACTTGGTGGCGTGCAGAATATGGGCTGCACGACATTGGACATTAGCAATATGGTTCGTGATGATCGCATAGATTTGAAAATTTATGATGTAGATTTGATTGTCGAGGAATTCGAAATTAAAAAGTTAGAAAATAAGGACTTCTTCTACAACCTTGTCAAAGATGATGAAGGTCGTTTGAAACACTTATTTTGGACTGATCCTACTATGATTGAAAATTATAAGTTATTTGGAGACTCCGTTACTTTCGACACGACCTATAAGACCAATGTTTATTCCATGTTGTTCGATATGTTTTGTGGTGTCAACCACCACCGCAAGACTACAATATTCGGTAGTGCGTTTTTAAGGTATTTCATTTATACATTTTTTATTCTTTTACATTTTTTTCCTCAATTTGCAATAAATTATATTATTTTCTTTGTGTTTTTGTGTGCAGTAATGAAAATGTAGATGTCTTTACGTAGCTATTCAATACGTTTACACAATATATGTGACACCCTACTCAATCAATTATTACTGATCAAGATTTGGCGATAAAAGGTGTTATATCTCGTGCTTTTCCTGAAACGTTTCATCGTTTGTGTCATTGGCACATAACCAACAAGTTATCTACCAAGGTCCCAACAGTATGCTAGAATACCAATTTTCTAAACACGTTTTACAAAATTATTAAATTTTCCGAGACTCCAAAAGATTTTGAAGACTCATGGTCTCTTTGGATCACAGAGAATAATGTATCTTCCAATGTATATGGTTGAAAAGTTTATACGACATTCGGAAATCCTAGGTCTCATGTCTGATGTGTTCTCATTTTTTTGCCGAAATGCATTCTACTCAAAAGAGCAAAGGCATGAATTATTTTCTTAAGACGAAAGTAACAGCAAAGAACCTACTGTTTAACTTCGTTCGTCGATACCAAAATATGATAAATAGCATTCGCGAGTCCGAGAATTTGGATGATCACAAAGATACTTTCTGACATCCAAGATTTATTACGTCTATGGACATTGAGAAAGACGCTCTGAGTTTTTTTATAACAGTTATTTTCCTTCTTTTTCAAGAGGAGATGCGAAAAAGCTTCTTCTACCATATATTACCACCGAATGACCGATCTTCCGAGGTATTTCATCTTCTTTTGCATCAATTTTTGCTTATGATTTTTCTTAAATGTCAATTTTTTCCCTACTATTATTTTTTAACTAATATCTTCTTTCTTCTCAAAGGAAATTAAATATCTACCTGTTTTGTCTTTAGGAAGACAGACCGTGTTATTTAAACTTACTATTACGAAAGGTAATTCTACACCGACATGCACATGCCATCGATTTGAATACAACGGGGTCCCATGCTCTCATCTTATACATTATCTAATTGTCAACGGTTACCAAAGTTTACCAAACGATTTGAAAATGCCTAGGCGGAACAAACTATGCAAGACTAACAGAATCGCTCCATCTCTTTCAGAACCTGACAATCCCTTGTCCAAGTATGCAGTAATGTCGCAGAAAATGATGAATTATGCAAAGATGAAACAACCTCGACTTGATATATTGCTCAAATATGGTGAAGAAATTCTTCAGAAACTGAGAGACACTATAGTTGTTCCAAATTTATATCCAAGAACATCAATTACAAGAACTAAAAAACCGAAGAATACAACAGTTTTGATAGGGCCTCCGGCGAAGGTTAAAACAAAAGGAAGTGGTAAGAGCGGAAGACCAACCAAAATTAATGCAGCGCGGATGAAAAGCGCAAAAGAAATATATCGCGATCCAGCTGCTAAGAAGAAATGATCCTCATTTAATTCTGTTTTTCAACAACATTTATTTTTATGAACCAAAAACAGACCAATTTTAATTATGTATGTCGTTATCTTTTTTTTCAACTCGCATAATATCTATCGTGTCTCTAATAATATTTGTTTCTTAACTAGCTAATGTGTTTCTGCTAATATGAGTACTTAGGGTTAGGGTAGTGTGCTTCTGCTAAATCTTAACCCTGACCCTAAGTATTGTGCTTCTGTTATTATCACTACTTAGACCAACATCTATTCTACCCCTTCCTATATTGTGTAGTATGCTTCTGCTGTTATGGTGTTTACGCTACTGTATAGTGTGCATCTGCTATTATCAGTACTTAGACCAACATCTACTTTCACCCCTTCCTATACTATGTAGTATGCTTCTGCTATTATGGTGTTTATGCTACTCTGTAGTGTGCATCTGCTATTATCAGTATTTAGACCAACATCTACTTCCACTCCCTTCTTATACTATGTAGTATACTTCTGCTATTATGTTATTACGATACTGTGTAGTGTGCATCTGCTATTATCAGTACTTAGACCATCATCTATTCTACCCCTTTCTATACTGCGTAATGTAGTTCTGCTATTATATGATTACGCTACTGTCTACCGTGGCTCTGCTATTATCAGTACTTAGACGAACATCTATTCTACCCCTTCCTATATTGTGTAGTATAGTTATGCTATTATGTGATTACGCTACTGTGTAGTGTTCTTCTGCTAATATTAGTACGTAGAGAAACATTTACTTCCACTCCTTCCTTTACTATATCCTATACTTCTGTTATTATGTTTTTTACGCTACTGTTTAGTGGGCTTCTGCTAATATAAGTACTTAGACCATCATCTATTCTACTCCTTCCCATACTGTCTAGTTTAGTTCTACTATTATGTAATTTACACTACTGTGTAGTGTGCTTGTGCTAATATCAGTACTTAGACCAACATCTACCGCCATCCCTTCCTATACTATGTAGTATAATTCTGCTATTTGTAGAATTAAAATTGTCGACATAAGATTATATTTTAATCATGTCAATTTAAACACTAATTACACTATTAATCAATAGGGGTTAAATAAGTCAATCGATATTAAACCTGCCAATAAATGTATTTTATCCATAACACACATGGATTATTATTATTCATTGCATGATCTTAACACAAGGCAATTTAAATTATCATACTTGCCTTATAAATGTATATGAAAATTTGCTACAATCCAATATTTTATCAATGGGCATAAATTATATATTATTTCTCCTTTATGATTGACTAACACTCTAATAAGCAAGAAGTCACATTTGGTCAACCACACAAATCGAATTTGTGATCAAAGCTTAATAAGGTATGAAGTTTTATTTTCTCCACAAATTAGATATGTCCTATCATTAAGGGAGAGATACTTCACAGGTATCTATTTTAACTTTGTCGATACCTTATTGTTTTAAGGGGGAGAAATCATGCATGATCCACTGTTTTTAAATTGAATATTATGGGTCAATAATTCAGGGGGAGCATGCTCATAAGGGTAAAATAGAATATTGACTAGACATGAATTAAAACATATATGTCATCGACAAAGAGGGAGAATGTAGAATCAAAATTGTCGACATAGGATTATATTTTAATTATGTTAATTTAAACCCTAATTATACTATTAATCAATAGAGGTTAAATAAGTCAATCGATATTAAACCTAACTCCAGTTAATTAATTAATCATTTGAGTTAAAGGTTTAAGTCAAAGTTAAAAGTCAAATTGGAGTAATTGCATTATTACCTTAAATATTATTATTTGAAATAATTGCATTTTTACCTTGAATATTATTATCATTATCTCTTGACATTTTATTCAAGGTATAATATTCCAAGGAGATAAAATACTATTCAAGTTTGAATTTATTCAAAGATAAGATTCTCCAACAAACTCTATCCAAGAAAAACACTATTCAAGATAAGATCACAGACAAAGTTTGGATTTATGTGAAAAATCAAGGAGCTATCCATTGAAGATCCAAGGGTGGACATTAAGTGGCCAAGGCTATAAATAGAAGGGTAATTCCCTCATTTTCACTCACCACACTATAAGCAATCAAAGAGTTTTTCACTCCACATTTGAGCTCTCCAACGTTTTGCCTCCAAGTTTCCAAGCTTCCAAGTGCTCAAGTGTCTTAGCTTTTCAAAGCTTCAAAAGCTCTACAACTTCTTCTTCTAATCTTCTTGTTCATCTTTACAAGTAAGAAGTGTTGTTTGCTTTAATATTCCACTCCTCTAATCACCTCTTGTGTGTGTCCACTTTGGTTGAGAGGGTTGTCTCAATAGTACCAAAGTGTGAGAGAATTTTTGAGCTCAACCATAAAACTCTAGTTTGGTTCTATAAAGTTTTCGGGAAAACTCTTAGGTCGAATCTACCTTGAAAGATTTCTAGGTTTTTAAGAGTTCCTTGATACTCTAAGGTACTAACTTACCCGTAAAAGTTAGAGGTTCTTAAGAGTGCCCTTGATACTCTAAGGTGTGAGTCTACCCGTAAAAGACTGGTTCCTAAGCGAAGTAGTCTTAAAGCTTAGAGAGTTTTTTAAGAGTTCCTTGATACTCTAAGGTACTAACTTACCCGTAAAAGTCAGAGGTTCTTAAAAGTGTCATTGATACTCTAAGGTGTGAGTCTACCCGTAAAAGACTGGTTCCTAAGCGAAGTAGCCTTAAAGCTTAGAGAGGTTCTTCAGAGTTTCCTTGATATTCTAAGGTTTTGCCATAACCTTTAGGCTAGTGAATTCCGACAGTTGGTCGGGACTGGATTAGCCCTTGTTTGGGTGAACCAGTATAAATCTCTTGTGTTGTTCTTTGTTAACTTTAATTTTATATTTTTTATAAAAACAACTAAACAACACTTAATTGAAAAATATCTCTCTTCCAGTTATCTGGTCAAATATAGAGGTTGACTATTTTAAGCAGATCTCTCATCCAGTTATCTGGTCAACTATCTGAGGTTATATTATTTGCCTTAAATTCTTTCAAGCATCTACTTATCAAATATATACATCCAGTTATCTGGTCATTTACTTGCTTATTAATATATCCAGTTATCTTGTCATTACTCTATAATACAACTTGTGTTTACAATATAACTTAGTACTCATATACTACAGTTGTTTGTAAAACACTATCAAGCAAGTTGACTCAATATTCATATACTGTAGTAAGCTTCGAAGAGTAATAATTACGTTATTATATCATTCAGAGTTATAATATCCTTATATCATTATTGTTCAACCATTTATTTATTAAGTGTTTACAGGTAATTCCGCAATCAACCTGTATAAAACGAAAAGAGACTATTATCCCCCCTTATAGCCTCGGATCACGATCCAACACTATTATATTGTTACGCTACTGTAGTATACTCTTATTCCACCCGTTCCTATAGTATGGCGTGTAGTTCTGCTATAATGTGTTTACGCTACTGCATAGTGGCTTATGCTAATATCAGTATTTACACCGGCATCTACACGACATACGTGGCTGCGGACAGGACTTTTAATCAATAATCCAATCACCCAGGTCGAATCACATCGAATGAGACCTATTTCCAACAGACATTCTTTCACAACAATTTCCTGTAATTTACCGCTCTTCATAATGTCGCGTATGTTCATTCCAGCACTGGTTACGTGGATCTTCCATATCTTCTCTTTCATTGTCCTTTCAATCCTACCCTTCCTCACGTCTTCCTAAAACATTTAATAATAATTTTAGCAGATAAATAACATGGAGGTCGAAAAACAATAAAACTTACATGTCTTTCTATTATCCTTTTCACAAGAGAACTAGATTTGTGTTTGTTCAACTGGACGGATATGGGTTCATTGTCCAACCTGTCTTCTTCTCCTGATAAATCAATTGTCTTTCTCGGTGTAATAAAAGTTTCCTCATTTCCAACTGTACGACTATTAAATTGCGAGTTCATGGGTCTTTCGAAGTTTGGAGTACGACATGCTTGAGACGCTAAGCGACACGCCTCTTCTATAAATACCGGGTCATCTTGAGACGACAGAACATATTCATGCACATTATATTTGGTACCTATAAGAATGTTTCAGAGCACATTAGATATATTCAATGTCATTGTTTAATTTTTTATGGATATTTACCGCTTGTTGAAGGTATATTAACTGTCTCATTTATAACTTCAGGTACATCGATTTCAATATCAGTCAAATCGAAAAAGAGCTTTATAGGAGAACCTAAAAATTCCTTTCTTGTGTTGAAAGGATCTAAATATATAGGAACAAAGTTCTTGTTAGATATTAGTTGGAAAAAAATTCGGAACAAATTAAATGGACATAATACCATCATGTGTCAGGTCAATGGTCTTCTTCGTGAAATTATCGGTATATTCATATCCAGTGAACATTTCAGTCTTCACTTTCACAAACTTATGCTCAGATATTATTGGATTTGATTATAGATATTCAACCTCATCCGAGCTCTCGCTTTCTTTTTCGCTCACTACATTTTTTTTGCAGTGATTAATAATATTCTTAAGGAACTTATACAAATAATAATTTTATGAAATAGACAGAACTTGTACACTTTATCGTTACCTTGAATTACTAGCACATTTTTCTCATTTTCATCTGAGGGTGCTATACCTTTCATTTTCTTATCAGTAACTATGCATATTCTTCGCATGTCAATTTCTAATCTTTTTTTTGTTGATTAGCATTTCGTGATATCTTGCGCTGCGTACCTTGAACGGTCTTCACCTGTACTAGAGCAGTAGTCTTTTTCGCAGCATTCTTTTCATCATCTTTGTGTCCGTCATTCAGGGTTTCATCTGAAATAACAATTTGCGGTTAAACAAAAATACAGTTTTATTTAATACTAGTAATTTCGAAAAAAATTATTTCATACCGAGAACAGTTCCGTCGACCTTCACAGAGGTTTCACCTACATGGAGCATACCGGGTACCAATCCTCTCTTTAATTCCCATGCTTAATAAAACTCTTGTTTTACTTGAACATTAGCCTTTTCTTTCGATAGTGGATTGTAACCGATGTAAGTCACGTCACAATCTTTTTCATTGAGTATTGGAGTCGGGCATTCTTGGCTGCAGATTGAATGTTGGGAAGACGAAAGCATTCTCTACGATTGTATCATTCTTTTTTTCAGCATCCTTCCCTGCATCATCATTACATTTTTCAATAATTTTACACTGAGTCTGATGGTCCTCTGGTGCAGATTGGGGCTCCTTAGTGGTATTTGCATTAGGAACCTCTGAACAAATTTTAGCAGAACCATCAAGTTCTTCAACAAGACTATCTTCTTTTATATCAGACAAAGGACTATCTTAAGCAAGACTATCAGAGAAAGGCAAATCTTCAGTGGTGATTTCTTTTGCGGGGCTTGATTTAGCACTCATCACCTCATCCCGTGCTCCAGTACTGTTTTTCAAATTTAATGAAACTTCTGCTGGATCTTCAATTACCTTAAGTTTCTTGTTGCTCACCTCCATAACTATAACATATTTTTCAAACAATTTGATATTGTTTCCCTCAAAATCTGTAATGTCGAATTAGAGAAAATGTACCAAAATTAATGAAATTCATGGATTATTTTTACTTACTATCAGGAGACGGTTCAGAGGAGGTTCCACTGTTGGCCGATAGCCTACTACTACAGCGTAAGATCGCGAACTCCTGTGGAGATTTCTTCTTCTTTGGCTTTTTGGGTGTTCTTGCGGTGACAATCTTACCGAAAATTTTCTGGTACATGGCCTCCACCTCGGCCTTTTGTTTCTCTCTTTTCTCAAGCACAAGGTTCTTCTTCGCATAAGAAAGTCGTGGAAGTGTCTTTTTCTTTGAGTCATGTATCATGACTGCCTTTCCCTTCAACTTCCTCCTTTTAGCAGATTCGTCGAGTTCGTTGTCTACTGACCTCATTTCCTGTTCCACATAATTTTTCTCAGATCTAGATCCATCATCACTTGTTGATGAACTTGAACCAGTTCCGGAGAGACCATCAGAATTATGGGTTTGCTCTGTCAGATTCAATCTCTTTTCAAAAGAGATCCCATCTACAAATACCTATCACATGAAGAATATAAAATGCAAAGAATATTCAGAAATTCACTAAAGGTTTTCTTGCAAACAAAAATCAAGCTACAATAGTTTCTTATTAGGGGAGCATCAAAATATAATTCTGTACGAAGAAAATGTGTTTACAATTATTTACCTCATCATCTTCGAGAAGGTCAAGCTTCTCTTTTAAGTAAACAATTTTACTACCCCACTTCTTATAATAGGGTTCGTTATTGATATACGACTTGTATGGCGCGGCCACCAGCGTGTGTTTGAACAACCAGACTTGTAAAGAAAAATTTTATGACTACATGCCATTCCAATAACCTATATTAATTAAATGGAAAGACAGATTTTTTTTATAAATATATACCATTAGACACAAGACGCAGCCATCTATGTACAGTTTCGATGGCTCATTTGTCTTTTTGCGATGGAGCACGCTGTCCCTGCACTTGTCCATACGTTCGAACAACACATCATGTAGGAATTCTGCCTAGTTATAATCGGCAATATATCCTATGTTTGAAACATAATCTAAATTTTTCCGACCTATACGGTTACTGTTTTTGCAACACAATACTGTAATAAATAAATAAATAGTCCAGAGTCTAATCAAATTATCCTCATCAGTCTTTGACAAGGAGTCAGTCATATCCTTCTTGTTGATTGCTATAATGGCCTGGACGACCACATCTCTTCTAATGTCGCAATCCGAAGGGAAATACCTCAGAGACCAATCAGAGGTACTCTTGGCCTTCTTTTTCATTATCACGGCAAGGCCGCAGGATGGAATCCCGAGGATCTCACCAAACTCTTCTACAGAAAACTCAAGTCTTCGACCGTTAATAATAAAAATGTTTCTACCAACATACTTGCCTATAAGATCGTCTAGGAGACGAGCCCTGATTTTGAAATCCGGGATAGCATAGAATTGACCGAAACAAGACGACTTTATTTTTTTCGTCACATTTTCAGTGAATTGTATACACCCGGTCTGCGCAGTCTCGTTGTAAGTTGGTATTCCCGATCGATGACAAATTAAATTGTTTACTGTTGAAATTCATACGAAAAATATTAGCAATATCTGACATCAAAATAGGAAGGTTAATTTAAAAGTTGGAATCACTTAACTGTTTGTCTCGTCATGATCGTACTTGATAGTCTTTTCCTTCGATCGTTTACTCACTTCTGGTATTTCATCAGAAGATGAAGTGTTTTTATTAGACAATGCAATTTTTATCATAATGGAATACTTACCTGAGAAGAATGTAGTATCTCCGGGGATGTCAGACATTTTCGGGAGCTCTGGAAACGCAAAAAACTACTACTGATCGGGTGGATGTAAAAACGGTAGACGTTAGAGGGCAACCGGAGGCTACCCGAGGGATTGCGCAGTGGGAAAAATAGCAAACAGGAACGACGCTTCCGGATATTTGGGTTTATCGTGCTTGGGGGAGAAGGAGGGTCTTGGGAGGGAGAACGCTACCGAAACATGGACACTGGCCTGACTCTGCCGTTCTCGCCATTCTTCCAGGCGATTCTCAACCACTACAAAGTGTCGCTCTCGCAGTTCCCCCCAAGAGCCGTTGATCGCGTTCTCACCTTTGGGACTCTCTGAAAGGAATGCGGCATTGAGCCTACTGTGCCCCGTTCTTCAACTGGTTCCATGTGTACCCAATGACCACTGACTGTAACCGTGTCCTTGTTGCCTCCCGACGAACTCTTTTTGAGGCCCTGCCTGATCGTGCGCATTTGTTGTGCCCCGGACCCTGTCGGAGTGGGAGCGCTGGAACGCGGAGGACGGGGTCGGGCCTCCCACCGTGCAGCCTCCAACTTATGCCGGTGAAAGCGAGGAGGAAGACTTGGAGGCTGACCTCCCAGATTGCATTTCGTCAACTCCCCAGTCGTGACTACCGCATTACTTTTTTGTGTTGTTCCTTTTTTTTTGAACCTGTAAAATATACAACACTTTCCGTTTTTTGCACATCGCTTTCGCGTTCTTATTTCATGCCTCTTGTCGGGGCGGCCTGGACAGGCCGGGTGCCCTTTCGTGGCCTATCGGCCTTAGGTGCATCCGGTCGTCTTTTAGCGGCAAGCCCCTTCGTCTTTCATTTCTTTTCTTGCGTTTCATGTTGCGTGGGGCGCCCGGGGGGGGTCACGCGCCCCTCGGGTGTCCTGCAGAGTCGTATTTTCACTTTTTTCTACTTAGTGTTCGGGCGAGGTCATGATTCCGGGACAAAAATCGTGGCTATCCTTGATTTCTTCATGCCAAGATAGAAAATTGAAAAAATACAGGACAAGTATTGGCTATTTTCTTGCTTGTGCCGGCTAGGAGGGCCTCGTATTCGGCTACGTTGTTGGTCGCTTGGAAGCCGAAGTGTATCGAGTATTCAATTTTTTCCCCGGTCGGGGCCCTTATTACCACCCCGGCGCCGAGCCACCATCTCTCCTCTGTTGGGATCGGCCTTCGGGAGGTGAGTTCGGCTATAAAGTCGGCTACGGCCTGTCCTTTTATCGCCTTGGCCAGGACAATCTCTATGTGGAACTCGCTAAGCTTCATGGCTCACTTTGTGAGGCGCCCAGAGACGTTGGGCTTCTGTAGCAAGTGAAGCAGTGGATGCGCAGTTGGGATGGTTACTATGTGGGCGTGGAAGTATGGTTTCAGCCTTCGAACTGCCGAAACTACCGCCAGGGCCAGCTTCTCGATGTCCGGGTATCTCTCCTCTACCCCTTGTAACGATCGGGAGTAGTGATACACCGGCCTCTGTGCGCCGTCTGCCTCTGACAGGAGTACCGCGTTGACGGCCGCGTCCGAGTAGGCGACGGGCAGAGCGTCGGCAGGTGGGCGAGCTGCATTTTCAACTCCCCGAACGCCCTTTCGCAGTCGCCTGTCCAAACTACCCTGGGGCCGGGCGACTTCAGCAGCTGGAAAAACAGGCGCAGCCGGTCCGCCGCTCTTGGTAGGAAACGACTAAGGATTGCCACTCTGCGTAGAGCGTGCGTCGTGGACTCCAAAGCCTCCGGCATCAACCTCGCACCACCGCGAGCCCTGGTAGCAGATTCAGTGCTTCATCAGCTGGCGTCGTCTGTGGGACTACCGAACCACCGGTATCCCGTCGTAATCGCGATTTTTTAAAAATCCGGCTCGAGCTCTCCCAAGAGTTCGCCGAGTTTGTCAAAAAATCGCCGACTTAGATCGTCCGATTCTCGGTTAAGGTCCGATTTAGCCTTAAATCGCCGACTTATCCTTGAGAATCGCCCGATCCGGAATATCGTCTGCTAGCTAAGAGTGCTGTCCACGACTTTGTTCGAAAAACACCTCGAAATCTAAAGTCGCCGAGTTTTCCCCTAACTCGCCCATTTATTTCTTTGTTGTTTGAACAAGCTCGGTCAAGTCATCCTTTGCTCTGGAACTTACGTCTTCGCATAGGTTCGATTTTTCCCAAGTAAAAATCGCCTATCTTGGGCAAACTCGCCCATCAAGGGGCAAACTCGCCTATCTTGGGGCAAACTCGTCCATTCGACATTGTCTTCATTCATCGCTTTGGCTGAATAAGACCACTCATAGCCCAGCTCTTTTACCGAAACGAAAATCCATCGCCACGGTCGGATTCACCTCGTCGTTTCGGTAAAAAAAAAAAAGAGTATGGGGATTTTCGCCTTTTTTCACTTCCAGTGATTTCGTCGGTCAACCTCCGGAATACCCAGATCCGATTTTGTGATTCTGAGACCACATATCATGTGAAAAAAGTTTTCTCTACGAGTACCAAAGAGCAGAATTTCCAAAGAGTGTCAGGAATCTTTTCTGGCATAGGTCTAAAGAGGCATCCCAAAAACCACCTCCGGCGGCACAATTTTCTGCCAAAAAACTGCAAAAAAATTTCAATATTTTTTGCAGATTTCAAACTTTGGGGACTAGTATCACTGCTCAAGGGGGTCACAAAACTGCAAAGAAATATTATACGAAATTTTCTCTGTTTTGTGACACCCGGGGGGGCAGGTACCTACCCATAGCTTCCGACACTTCGGAAGAACTTCCGCTCGTAGTCTGTTGCTTCGACCCGATAGAAGCAACCATCCCATTTATGGCTCCTTTTACTAAGGATCATAAAAAGAAAGCTCTCGCCACTGCTACTGAGGTAGGAGCTTCTGGAAGAGGGGTTGGTCCTCGTACTGTACCAACCTCTAATGCACCATCACCTACACATGAGGTGTCATCACCACTCACACTAAATGGGGGTGTGAACCCAACTCCGACAACACAGGAGAGGCTTGCGCACATGCATGCTCTCATGTTGAAGTTTGACCAAAGGATAACCAACCTAGAGGCTTCAAGGAGCCGGACCACCATACGATGTACGACAAGCAAGTCTAACCCACATTTGAGGAAGACAAACTTAAGTACGCATCATCGGTCCGAATCAAGGATATCCAAGGAGCTTCGAGAGCTCAAGGGAAAGAGTCCTGCAATTTCAGGGCAACCCAAATCCAACTCACATCACTCTCCTATGGGAGACAACCACGGTGAAACAAAGAGACACAAGCATCTCGGTTCTGACCACATGTCCGCAGTACATCACTCGGGTGTACCTTTGAGTTCCACGACTCGTGCGGATTACGATGCCACACTCATGAATAGGGTAATTAAGGAAATGCTTCGTAAAGACAAGCATGATCTAAGGGACCCACATGATCTTCTCAAAATAGGAAGGGCACCCTTTCATAGGGACCTCCTGAGAAAACCTTTTCCGCAATCTTGACGGTGTCCCAAGATAGACTTGTACGATGGAACGACAGATCCTGAGGATCATGTTAACCTCTATTTGAATATCTTGGAGCCGTAAACTACCGATAACGGGTTGTTGTGTCGGGCCTTCCCAGACACTCTGAAAGGCAACGCATATCGGTGGTTTTCCGGTCTGCCGGCTGGCTCAGTCTCCAGCTTCACGGACCTCTCTCAAGTTCATCGCCCAACATGTGGGGATGATCAGAATAAAACACAGTGCCAACGCACTACTGGCACTACGACAGAACAAACTGTCTCTGAGGGATTACACGATTAAGTTCACTTCGATGATGACAGAAGTGAACGATCTAATCCCAAGTCTGGCCATAGCAGGATACGTGAGAGGGTTGGTACCCTTCTCCCCTTTGGCCCGGAATCTGATGCTCCATAAAGTGGAGACCCTGCGTCGTGGACTCCAAAGCCTCCAGCATCAACCTCGCACCACCGCGAGCCCTGGTAGCAGATTCAGTGCTTCATCAGTATTCACTCCTTCCGACCATCCTCTCTCCCTCTCCGGTTGCATGTTTGCTTCACGTCATGTTCACCACTGATGGTGTGTGAGCATGCGCTAGGGTGCTAACAAACACAACTCTCTAATATTACTTTTACTAATAATCGATCCCCCTCCCTCTTGCATCTGGGGATGTATTTATAACCTAAACCCTTGGGCTTACTGGGCTTGGTAGGCCTGTTCGGTTTGGGGCCCGATTGGACGGGCCCCGGTACCAACATTGTTAAACTGAATTTAGGTTAGGGTTAGGGTGATAGTTAAGAGTCTAACCACGACCAGTCAAGAACTCATAAAGGTACATATTTCATCACCGTCAAAGAGCAGTTGTAATATGAGACCAGTCAAATTTAGTAGTGTGTTTTAGATAACGATTCTATTCAGATATGGAACGTGAGATTTAGTGTGAGATTATCCACTAAACTACATTTTTTTTCTTTCAAAGTTCACACTTGTGAGAACTCATCAAACAATTGGTTTGAGAGGAGAGAAGGCGATTTCCGGAGCGATGTTCAATGGAGTGGCAACGACCGCCGACGCAGTTCCGGTGAGCCAAGCATAGGAGAGGAAAACAAGAAATACTTACAAAACTGAGACCAAGCTTTCCGAAATGGATCGACATGCGTCTCCAATGGCAATTGTGGTTGTCAGAGGCATCCGCTAACGCGTGGTAAGACTCCAGTAAAGATTTCTTGCTCTTTTCCAAATTGCTCTTCTTTTTCGCGTTCGCTTCTTTTGCAGAAACAGGAGGCAAGATGCGAGAGCTTTTTTTGTGTTGTTTTGGCTAGAATGAAAACAACCGCAGCAATCCAAGGGCATGGTCTAGGTCCTTGAGCTAGATCCTGATAAGGGAAGTAACTCTAAAAGCAACCAACTCTGATTAAATGCAGAACTAACTCAAAGTCAAAATGCAGAGAAGGGAAGCAAGCTCCTCACCTTGGGGAAGGTGGGAAGAGACGAGAAAACTAAATACCTTCAGGCCAATTGCGCGAAATGTGGTCTACATGCTAAACGCTGCTTTACGTAGCAGGGAGTGCCTGGACAAAAAATCGCTTCTTCTGAAACTGATCGGTGAAAGAAGTGATGAAGCGAGGATAGTGGACTTCGTCAAGAACAGATGGAAACCAAGAGCGACCTTCAGGGTAACTAGAGTGAACAGACAATCATACAAGGTCGGCTTCTATCGGTCAAATGATTTCGAAAGACTGAGAGGATCAAAATGGGACCACATTGGGGAAGACATACTAATAGTAAGACCGTGGACGGAGGGTATGAATCTGAACGAGGATGTGCTGGACACAGTCCCTCTGAAAGCAATTATACACAACATCCCCGCAGCAATGTGGTGGAAAGAAGTTGTAGGAAGAATAGTGAGTTTCCTCGGTATCCCGCTAGAGGCAAAGGCAATGAAATCGAATCACCCAAGGCTCCCGCCGCCGCTCGTGGCCACCATGGTCATCAGCAAGAAATTTAGCTACCCTCCACGCATCATGATCAGGAGGAAGGGCAATGAGGGGGAGCCCGAGAGGGATATCGTAGTTAGTGTTGAATACAGAAGGAGAGCTTCCTTTTGCCCGAAATGTGAAGGCTATGGGCACTGGCCACAACAATGTAGAGGAAGGGGGAATGTTCGGTCGAGGGGATGGAATGAATACATAGCCAGAACACAAAAGGACCTCACCGGTAAGTGCGAAAACCTCGGCGAACAGGAATATTTTTCCGCCAAGATGAACAATTCAAAAATAAAAAAACGTACCTGCAGATCACATCGCCGTAGGCAGGCTAGAAGGGAGTACAGGCGAGAGAGGCAGAGGCTGCAGACTGAAACACGATGTGAGGAAAACGAATCTCGCAAGGAAAGAGAAAAGATCTCCAGTACACCCAACAATACGAATAGCACGCGCGACCTTGAGATTCCCCCCAGGTAGCAGATTGAAGCAGTGATCCCACATGAAATAATACTGGCTAATGAACCAAATAACGACCCAGCTGATCCAGTCACACCGAACAGACAGGGACAGAGAAACGTAACAAATGAGAAGGCAACTGAAAACAGAAGAAACTCTCTGGCTGCGAGTAGAACCAGTCAGACCAGAGAGCTCGTGTAGATCGAAGGCCATAGCCTCTCTGCAGAGGATCGCACGAGCAGGGCTCACATCCTATATAGTATGTCGAATCTTGATAGCCCACCAAGGCGCTCATCCTCAGCAACCTCATACATGAGCGTATCCCAAATGAGACTTCAACGGAGAAATGAGATTGGTCAGTCCGGTGAGGAAGCGGAAATTCGTTCAAGAGTACGCACCACCGAGAAAAGGATCGTGAATATCCCAATTCAGCTACACAACAGGTTTCAGGTGCTCCAAAGAGGAAGATGTGGACAGGGGACAAAAGTCCTTGCCACCAAAAGCCTCTAAGCGAAGAATCAAACCCATAATAAAGCATCAGCCCCGGGATGTCTCTACTTGTTTGGAACATTAGGGGAAGCTGCTCCGTGGAGAGACAGAATGAACTAAAAAGAATTTGCACAGAGAAGAATGTAGAAATCTTCGGTGCCCTGGAGACTAAGACTAAGAAATTAGGCTTCAGGGAAGCAATTGACAGACTGGGTACGGAGTGGAGTATAATAAGAAATACAGAGGATGACGATGAGGACGAGAGGGATTCAATATGTCTCGGACATAGATCGAATCAATGGAAAGCGACAGTACTCAATATGCACAAGCAATACATTCATGCTCGGATGCTCAATTCGGGGGGGTACACTTTCGACATCACGGTGGCCTATGGTGAGTACTCGGCGACCAAACGCAAGCTACTGTGGGGAGGTATCGACTCAATTCGTTAATCGTCGAGCACGAGAGACTGGCTGCTGATTGAAGATTTCAATGAAATTCGCCACCCGGCCGAGAGGGAGGGTCGCAGAGAATTTGACAGAGCGGGCGCGTGCGACTTTGAAGCGGCAATCGATGGGTTCACGGAACTTGAAGCGATAGGCGGAAGCTTCACGTGGACCAACAGCACCACGAGGTCCAGGCTAGACAGGGAATTGGGAAACCCTCTATGGGTGGCAAGATGGCCGCAAGCTCGTCCAAGGCTACTACTGGGCACGACCAACGATCATGCCGGTCTCCTACTACGACTCACAAAACAGGAAAGGGGGTCAACACCCTTCAAGTTCTTCAATAGTTGGTTAAGAGATGAAAGGTTCAATACAATGTTCAGAAAGGCGTGGGACACCTCGGCTGAGGGCTCGTCGATATTCATCCTGCAACAAAAAATCAATGCGTTAAGGGCAGGGGGGAAGGAGTGGGCGAGCGTGAAGAGAATAGAGGGTGTAACAACAAGTAAAATTGCAGCAGAACTGCAAATTGAAGCAACCAAACTCCAAGTTGACCCATTCAACTTGGAGGTCCAAGAATCATGTAAATTATTGAAGGAAAAGCTAGTTGAACTCCAACACAGAGAGCACCTGGACTTGCAATAGAGAGCGCGAATAAATTGGATCACACAGGGTGATCAAAACTCTAGATTCTTCTCTCAAGCTACAAAAGCCAGAAGAGTGAAGAATTCAGTGATGGGGACTCTGGATAGTGGGGGAGAGCAGACCAATTCCCTGGAGGAAATGAAAAATAGGGCCGCGACTTATTTCATGAACCTATACACTACAGAGGACAGAACTCCGCTGATTCCGAATCTCAATATTGACACCAACACACGACCGACGGAGGAGCAGAATGTCAAACTCAGAGTAACTCCGAGTGAAAAAGAGATCTGGATCATACTGAAGTCCATGGCAAATGGAAAGGCACCGGGGATGGATGGCTTGACAACCAAAATAATCAAGCATCACTGGAAAACAGTAAAGCACATCGTAATAGCGGCAATACTTCATTTCTTCTACACCAAAAGGATGCTCCGATCCCTGAACCTCGCGATTCTCACTCTAATTCCGAAAAAGAATGCTCCAGAAAGGCTGGAAGACTATAGGCCGATATCATGCTTGGGTGTGATGTATAAAATCTTCTCCAAGCTGCTGGCGTCACGGCTATCGGCAGTCCTTCTGGACTTGATTGCTCAAAACCAAACATCATTTATCAAGGCAAGAAGAATCACTGACGCTATTGGCCTGGCACAGGAATTTACATAGTCCTTCAACTGTAAGAGCACGTCGAGGCGTGCGTGTGTAACAATCGATTTTTCAAAGGCCTTCGATACCCTAAGATGGGATGCAATCGACTTGGCAATGGAATTGCTGGATATAGATGAGAATTTCATACTAATGGTTATGTCATGCGTAACGACTTCTTCAATTTTAGTGCTAGTCGAAGGGTCTCCGACCGACATAATCAAGCCAAACAGGGGGCTCAGGCAGGGTGACCCCCTGTCTCCACTACTATTCGTGATAGTCATGAACTATCTCTCGAGCCTAGTGAAGCAAGCAACAACAAGCAGGAGAATTGAGCTTTACACCTCCGGTGGTATCGTCGTGGAGAGCCACTTGGCCTTCGCAGACGATGTGGTCTTTTTTCGCCGTGCATCACACTGATGAAGCACGAAATCTGATACCAGGGCTCGCGGTGGTGCAAGGTGATGCCGGAGGCTCTGGAGTCCACGACACGTGCTCTACGTCAAATACCTGCAAGGAGAGAATCGAAGATTCTCGTGGGAATCGGCGATTCTCTTAGTGCTGCTCTGGTGAGAGTGGAACTTGTGTTGTGCCTTTAAGTGTCCCCTTGGGACCCTTTTATAGGGTCTCGGAGGGCGCGATCAAAGGCGGACATCGCGCCTATTGCCATATATGTGTGCATTTATGGCATAGGCTGGCGACGAGTAACGGTCGTAAATCGGTGATTCAGGTATGGAAATCGCCTATTTAGGGCAAACTCGCCGAGTTTCAAGGGGCGAAATATGCAGTCTACCATACTGCCGATCTGGGCCCTAACTCGGCGATTTGACCCTAAAATTGGCGATTTGGTAGTCCAATCGCGATTTACGGGTTAACTCGGCGATTTGACGATGAACTTGTTCCGCACCGTGGGAGCCATCCGAGGGTTCGGCGTAAAACGACGGAACCCTAGTCCTTGTTGAAGGGCGTTGCTGGGAATGACTGCCGTAATCAGGCATGTCTCACCACACACAAATCCATCAGAGCGCTCAGAGAGGTATTGGATGAATTTATTATCTTTTCAGGTCTTAAGATTAATTGCGAGAAGAGCTGCGCGATCTTCTCCAGGCGGGTATCAGACAGAGTGGGGAACTCGCAGCCGTACTAGGATTTCAAGTCCGAGATCTACCGATCAAATATATGGGAACTCCACTAACTGGGAAGTCAATTAAATACATAGACTGTGACGCACTGTTAGCAGAGCTAAGAGCATTACTCACAAGGTGGTCGGGAAAGAAGTTGTCATACAAAGGAAGGACTCAATTGGCAGACTGGGTTTTTCACGGAAAGTTTGGCTATCTCACACAGAGCAATGTAATTCCACGAGTGGCATTAGAAACAATCCAGTCCATCACGTACAAATTCATCTGGGGAGCCCAGAGGGAAGTTTTATGGCAAAGCATGATCAGAGCGAAAAATCAGGGTGGAATGGGTGTAAGAGACTTCAAAGCGACCCAACTGGCGGCAACTGTGGAAAGAGCATGCCGAATGTGGGAGGGGGATGGTATATGGAGCTCATGGATGGGAAGAAGATACATAAAGGAAAGGCCACTCAATATTATAGAGCAAAAACAAGGTGACTCAATGATGTGGAAGGTGACTCTCCGGCAGGAGGAGCAGATAGCCAAGTGTGCAACGTTGGGAGCCCAGAACGCTAAAACATGGATTGGAAAAGGGACAGGAAGCTCAAATTAGAATGCAGCAAGGACCCTCACACCAGAGCACCCAAAGGACGACTTAGCAAAGGGAATTTGGGCTAACAGCATCGGCAAGTCAGCTCTCAACTTATGGAGAATCTGCCGACCATGGACAGATTAATTAAGAGGGGAATGATAACGGATGGCAAATGTTTTCTATGCAATAACCAACAGGAAACGATCGACCACTTGCTCTTTGAATGCGATTTCTCGAGATGGGTTATGAAGGAAGCAATGGAAGCTTCCGGGGCACTAGTCAACTTCGATTCAGTGTCGTCGTTCGAGGAAGCGGCCATAGAGCCAAACAAAGTCACAGAGGGATCGTCGGCATGGGGTCTCCAATGGAGCATGTTGGGGAACGCACTATTCTACATCTGGAAACAGCGCAACACCAGGAGGGTCAAGGGGAAGATTGATTCAAAGCAGCAAGTGCTGAGGTGCTGTATTGAGATGACAGGAATTGGGTTCGACGAGCGGCGATTCAAGCGCAAAAGTAGGAAAACAAGCGAGAGGGCATTGCTTCAGTGGGATGCCCTCCTCATGTTCATCCACGATAGAGATGATGGAGGTTAGCAACAGCTAACCGCCGGGCAGTTGGAAAGGTAATTAGGAAGGTAATTAGCGTCAGTTATAAGAAATTAGCTTTAATTAATGTATTTTGAACCTTGTTTTATTTAATCAAAATTAACCTTATCAAAAAAAGAGCAGCTGTAAATAAAGTAGGTGAATGTAAATATAGTGTTCGAAATTAGAGAGTGTGAGAATTAAGCTGTGATCGATGTATACGCGAAGACTAAAGCAAGGAGCAACAGTAATTAACCACCACAACGACGCGCGATCTCGATGATTACAGATTAGCAGAGACAACAGATAGTACGTAAGTAAGACGAAGACGATTGAGACATGGATAGAAGGTGAGAGACGATCAAGAAATGAAGAGACCCAAGTGTCTCATGGAGATTTATTTGAATTGGATTCAAATTGACGAAACGAATTTTTTTTGATGGAGATCGATCGAGTGAATGGATTGTATAAGATGAGTATAACGGTTTGATTTGAGAATATGAAGGATAATGAATGAAGTGGCGAGCGAGTTAAATGGAGAATAAAATATGATGTTTATGACGTGGACTCCACGTGTCACGTCGGTAAATTTATGAAAAAAATTAAGGACAAGATAGTTCTCTCTATCTTTTACAGCCCCTTTCTCAACGACATTTATGGCATCGCCGACCGATTCTTTGAGGGATGTTTTGGGAGAACTTAACCGGGACTCTTACATCTCCCTCCTCCGTAAACTCATCGGAGAATCCAAGTACGTCCAGAACAATCCACCGGATCTCGTCCCCAAAGAAGACCTCATCGCTCGCCATGTCCTTGACGTCCTCCAACCCTACTCCGTCACCTCCGGCGGTGGCCCGCTCCTCGTTAATCATGTCTCTTACATTGAGGGTAGAGGAAATCTTATTATCGAGTACCCGGGTAGTGTTCCCGGAAAGATAACGTCTTTTGTAGGTTGTCATATGGACGTCGTCACCGCCAACTCCTCCGATTGGGTGTGATTCATTTCCACATTTGCATATTTTCCAAAGGTAGATGGTAAGATAGATGTTTCATCTCTTTAGTGTTGCATATCATTGTAGGATTTCGATCCGTTTTCGCTCACTGTCGATGGAGACAAGTTGTGTGGGAGAGGAACCACTGATTGTCTAGGGCATGTGGCGCTTGTAACGGAACTGATGAGAAAGCTTGCGGAAACAAGGCCCACTCTAAAATCATCAGTGGTTGCAGTGTTTATTGCTAATGAGGAGAATTCTTCTATTTGCGGGGTTGGAGTTGACGCCCTTGTTAAAGAGGGTTTGCTTGATAAGCTTAGAGATGGACCTTTGTATGTGATTTCTTCCTTTTTTATTTTTGTTTTCTTCAACTCGCAAATTGAGATAAAAACCAACATGTATATGATGATCATGATCCGAAAAGGTTTTGGATTGACACGGCAGACAAGCAACCCTGCATAGGTACGGGAGGTATGATAGCATGGAAGCTTGAGGCCATTGGAAAACTTTTCCACAGTGGTTTTCCACACAAGGTATATATACATACTTATATCTTTCTTTATACTGTACATAAGTTCCAGTGAAGATGGCTGTGTGATGGTGGATGCGCTGATGCAGGCGATCAATGCGTTGGAGATGGCTTCTGAAGCTTTCAAGGAAATTCAGGTTCGATTCTACAGGGATTTCCCTGCTCATCCAAAAGAAAAGGAATATGGATATGCCGCACCTTCGACCATGAAGCCAACTAAGTGGTCCTGTAAGCTTCAATCAATTCATTCGTTCTTTAGGGATGGATCGATGATTGACCAACCATCTCTATTTTATAATTATCAAATATCAATCATGAATCCATATAATCATATATATATGAAATATGAATGAATTTCACAGATCCAGAGGGTGGTATTAATCAGATTCCTGGTGAATGTGTCATTGCTGGAGACATAAGGTTTGAATGAATTGATTCAATATAACCTTTTGCTAACATTGTTTTTTTGATGTTTGGATCTTGATGATTGTTTTATTAGGTTATCACCATTTTACATCCCCATGAATGTAGTGAAAAAAATAAAAGAATACGTAGATGATATCAATGATAACATCGAGAAACTAGAGATGAGAGGACCTGTGTCAAAATACATTCTTCCCGACGAAAATCTCAGAGGAAAGTGAGTTTTATTTTGGCTTCAATGAATTATTTTATTTTCCAAGCCCAATGATTCATGTAACCATACATCTTTTATCAACTCAGAATTGTTATGAGTTTTGATGAGGACATGACCTCTGGGGTTGCCTGCGACCTTAAATCTCGTGGCTTCCATGTTCTTTGCAAAGCTACTGAACAGGTTGTTGGGTGTGTTAAACCTTACTCACTCACTGGGAGTCTGCCACTAATCCGAGAATTACAGGTTAAAAATTAGAATGTTAGATTAGAAGAGCATGTATAACACAATGACTTGTACTGCTTCCACTAACAATCCTACGAATATGTTATCAGGATGAAGGCTATGATGTTCAAATATCTGGATATGGTAAGTTGGGTACTATGTTATATATATATGTGCTCATACTTACTATGGTTATTTGATTGATTGATGTGCTACATATCCAGGTGTGATGGCTACATACCACGCTCGGAATGAGTACTGTCTTCTGTCTGATATGTGTGAGGGTTATCTGGTGTTTGTCAGCATCATTGCTCAGTTGGAAGAGGAAGAATGACGGAAATTTTATTATCTGCCTTCTGTCTGACATTCAAAACATTTGTGAGAATGGAGCTTAGATCCAGATTCTTTATGTTAAGAATAATACTACAAAAGTTCAAATACTTTCTATGAAATTTTCCTGGTTTTATTAGATTTTTCTTATCATTCTTCAATCGACTATTCCAATAATTCAATTTTGAAAATGGCAGTCTTATTCCTGCAACACTCTCAGCCGAAAGAACAATCGGAGTCGACCTTGGTGATGTCAGGACCAACGACCTTGTAATATTTATTCATTGTCTTGTTTTTGGATTTTTAGGTTTTTGGAGTTTAACAGAGCAGAAACTATAAATGCAGATTCACAACTGGTCACAATAACTATTGATATTCCAGTTGTATATGTATTTTCTTTAAATTTCAATACGATGTAGAAGTGTATTATCAGATGTAACTAGTGATATATCAGATGTAGACATTTCTTCTCCTGTAGAAGTGTATTATCAAAAACAAAAAAAAATAGAAATGCGGATTATAGAAATTGCAGAAAGAGAGGTATCTAATCAACTGTAGAAATTTACAGGTGAGAATTGGCTTATGATTTACAAGTCGTGTGGTCTACTATAGGAGAACGTTGAGTTTAGGTGCAGATCTTTCGACGGTAAGGAAATAGCGCAGTCAAACAAAGTCTGTAGCATTGCCGGCAAGCTTGCAATTCATGCTGCAGAGAGATTTAAGGGTGTAAGGGGTTTAAACCTTTAAAGTGTGCGAATTTAGCTCATTAAAGCTACAGCCTACATGTTTAAAAACACATGAAAGTCTGAAATTCCAGGGGATGGCATGTGTATCTGCAAGATGAAAATGGACCTTCAATCGAAGCTCTCGACTTCATGATAAACATGTAAGTGCAACGATGCAACGGGTTGATGAAATGCTGAATGTAAGATTATTGATGATTCGCGATTTCATAAAAACAAGCCCGTCAAAGACAAATTGATGCATATTCAGCCATGCTTCTCTGTTTTTCCTGTCTGAATATAAATCTTTTACCACCTACTATTAGCCATCCTGAATATTATGCCATCTTATGCAGATGGTATTGGAATGACACTTTTCTTCTAATGGAGATGGAGCACAACTTGTTCTTCCCAAGCAGCCAGACCTGCAACAAAAACGGCAAACAAGTTTTCTCAAAGATGAAGATTTTTTCCCTATACATCTCTGAGTTAATCAGCATATTGGTTGCCTTGTGGATTTACCATTAACACCAATTAATTATATGAAACAATCAATAACAACATAACATTATTGCTTACCTGGAAGATATTAGTCATATATGTTTATGGACGATTGATTACAATAGATCTAAATAGTGAATAAACTAACTATAGAAAAGTAATCAATGAAAAATGGAGTTACAAATCAACATTTTTGTTAACATGGAAACAGAGATTTTATTTTATAAATGAACATCAACACAAAGTCATAAACCTTAAACCCTAAAACAAACAATAAATAATGCACCAAACATCTAAGAAAATTATTACCTTTTTACGAAATGCCCACTTTGAGCAAGAAGGCGATGATCATTGTATAAAACCATTATTCTACGCTTAAGCTTCAGTTGATAACCTGAAAAATATATAAAAAAAGGAAAATCTTCCTCTAAGGACTATTTAAAAGAAGTTTAGTTCCTTATTGTTGTATATACATAAATTTGTCATGGGAAAAATTTATGGTAATAAAAAAAAATTGATCATCATTTCCTATTATCTATACAACAACTCTTAGCCTATGAATGGAATTAAGGACTGCAACCTTAAGAACTTCCTTGGAAAATATGGCATCTCTAAATAAATGCTTTTTACAAGAGCACCTGCATATATATTTTTCATGTAGAAAAAAATGGACACCAACTTTACAAAGGGAGAAAGCACTCCCAAGCATCCATTCATCCAACCAAGCATTGTTGCTGAATATAGACATTAAAATGGTAATCGGTGCTCAGTTTACAGATAGATCTACCTCTTGAAGTTCATCATGACTGTTTATTTGAGAAATGACTCTGGTTTGTAGAGCTTTTGGACGGTCAGGTGATAAAGCTCGCACTGGGGATTGATGAATGCTATCTACCTCTGTGTATGTACCAGATGGGTTGGAAATGCTTCCACTCCACGAAGCTGCTCGGGAAGGGGTGACGTCACGTGAATCATTTTTCGATGAAGTGATGTTGTCCATGCTTTGAAACCGTGGCACGGAATATGAAAGTGCTGGAGAATGTGACGAGTCAAACCCATTGACAGCAGGTACTATATTGGCTACAACTGAAGAAAGGTCACCACCGCTAGAAGTTTCATGGGTGCTGTTTGTTGCATTTTCAGCTATTTCAGAGTTGGCAGTAAATGTTGTCGGAACAAAAAAATTAGCACCACTGATTGGTTTAAAAGATTGCGTGGCAGGCGCCAAGAATGAACCTGAACTTGTTACCGTCTCACCACTTTTGTTGAATGTATCGACATACCTGGAAGAAAAGGTTCAAATGATACCAGTTAGAAACAGTTGAATATTATGCAGAAACTATTAATGATTGTACAAATGTCCAAGATAGATAAAAGTCGGGGAACTGAATCTACCTTGAACGAAGTCCCATCCGACCACGTGCAGAGAATTGATTTTGGCTTGGTGGTATGGGTGGAATGCTTGACTTATGATTCAAAGACATCGGAGGTTTGCATTCCATCTCATTGTTAGCAAAAGAATTTTGGGTTTTCAGTGCACTATTAATATTGTAATCTGGCTGTCCATTTTGAAAAGATGCAATGATTGGAGGTGGTGCTGGTGCAGCTTCTTCAGGAGGTGGATCAACACCCTTTTCTACCCATCTTTTCAGTTGGTCATCATAGTAGAACTTGTTATCATCACCCAACTTAGCCTTAAAGACATAATCCATCAAACATGGGAATTGAATTCGAAATGTATGTGTACACAAACAATAAAGAATTGACATTTAGAAAATATAAATATATACCTGCTTATCAGAAAGAACTTTTGATACCCATCCCAATGTCTTCTGAAAGACTATTGAACCAAACCGAGATGACCCACCAGATCTAGAAGCCTTGCTTTTCATGTCAGAACATTCTGCATTACTCAATTGTGCCTGCATGAAATATATTTGCAAAGAAGAATAAAAAATTCACATACAATTTAAATAGCCAGATCTCTACATTAATAGATTATTGTTCAAAGTAATCACCTGTACTGGGCTTTTACCAAAGTTCGGCTCTGAAACACTCCTAGTGTAGAAATTACTTTTGTCACCAGTCCAATCAGTAACCGTCTCTTCTAAAGCTGATTGCATCAACGTAGACATTGCCATTGTTGATTGACTACCAGTTACTTTTGGGGGCATCGAAAAATTATTGTATTCATTATGTTGCTGCTCTTTTTCCGGCATTGGTGGTAAAGGTACTGAACCAATCATGCGATTTATGGATTTATCGATAGAAGTAAAAAATTTACCAACCAATTTTGCAGGAGCCAAACCTGTGCCATACCCACCCTAGAGATACGAGAATATATAGTAATAAGTAGTTAAGTACCGGAAAATTTGGACTTCACCTAAAATTTAAAAGAATAATGCATACCTGTTGATTCATCTTCAAACGCTCCTCAAGAGATGCTGCTACAAGTTTCCACATGTCAACATCAGCCGATCGGCCTACATTTTTGGACAACTTCAATATCATTTGGCAATATCTGCATAGAATACTTACTATTAGAAAAACAGTATGATTTGTCGATCATCATGACGACATTTTTTTTCACTCACCTTATTGAATCTGATATTTTCCCAACCTCAGCAAGCATATGAGCGTATATAAGTTTGTATGGCTGGAATGTCAGAAGTTGAAACTGAGAATTTCCAAGGACCTTGCTGTATTCATAAAATTCAGTCCACTGCATAACAGGTTTCAAAATTAGTTTCAATCTTTCAATGAAATTTAATGACATTTTACAATTTATTTTAAAAGAAATATAGATAAAATGGAAATCTAAGCTAACGAATTTAGTTTAAAAGTTGAAGTAAAAGGGTATTAATTAACATACTCTTTGAATTTTAAAATAATGTGATGATTTTTTTTTTAAATAAATCGTATTTTCTTGAAATAAATTCAAAAAATAATTTTAAAAGCTGAATTGAATCAAACCTGAATAGCCTCAGGAGTAACATAAGTCCGAGGACAGTTCCAATGGTCTGCACCTAAAAGGCATAACCTCGCGGTATCAGAATACGAATCAAAGTTTGTTTCTGCAACCAAGTAACATGTATGTGCAGCAGCTATCTGAATAAGAAAAGATATGCAATCACTGCAGTGCAAACCAAGTAACCAACAAATGTACAACATAACATCTTTGAATAAAAAAAATTGGGCAGGAATTAAAAAAAGCTTACCTCTCCTCTCTCCTTCCAAAGGCAATCTCCAAGATGCATTATAACCAATTCGTCATCTTTTGTTCGATTTGCACACATTACAGCAAGGTTTTCTTCCCAGTCATCCAACATGCCATTCGCTAGAGGCTGCTAAACATTAAAAATATAAGACCAACCCCACACCTATTGTGTTTAAACCAAGGTTTTTGATTTGTCGCATATGCGCGCATATGCGACCAGGCGCAATCCCCCCATCGCATATTTGGGGGGTCGCATATTTATGGGGCTTAGCCGGATCCGGCTTAACCCGACCCATTTACCCAAGTAAAAATTAAAAAATTGAAATGATTAAATGAATAATATTATTTTATAACAACTTAAGGACCCATTTTATAATAATATTATTCAAACAACTTAAATGAATAATATTAATGAACTAAGTGTTTGAATTACACTTTTACTTTGATGTTTGAAACTAATACTTTTGTTGTTTTGAATGTTTCTTTAAGTTTTTCAGATTTTAAGAGTTTAAGTATCATTAATCACTATATTATTTTAATTATGATTTTTATTATGACTTATAATATCAGAGATTTATTTAAAATATAGAAAATACAGGGGGTATATTGAAAAAAAAATTAAAATAAAAAATAAATGTCGCATATTGGGTAGCATATGCGACCAGGCACTCGCATATGCGATATGCGACCCCAGGCATCGCCTGGTCGCCTGACCGCCTGAAAAAGCTTGGTTTAAACAGTTGTCTTAGAAGTTTGAAAAGGATTTCCAGTAAAAGTGTAAATTATGAAACTTTTGTGGATAAATATTGAAGGCAACATATGTGATATGACCAACAAAATAATGCCCATATTTTAACAATAAAAAAACTTAAAGAGAAAAGTAACAAATTGAAATGAATTTTTCCCCCTCACGTCTCATTAATATATATATATATAATTCAGTCTATTGCCCACAAATGAATTTAACAAAATATGATATAGCCTAGGTATATAAGAAATAAAAATCACCTGACCAGACTGTTGAGGCAGATTAACGTTGTTAGAGAAACTACCACTCAAGCTACTATCCGAAAATACATCAGCTGGTTGCCCAGCAATAAGTAAGCACAATGTCCGTAAAGGTGATCCAGAAATAAACTGACGGTGAGCCATTTTCTTTACAGTATCAATGTAAAACTGAAAGAAGAAAATTTAAGTATAAATATTAAGTGCCACGCAGATAGATCGAAATTCAAAATAATAAAAAAGCAAGAACATGCTGATAGAATCATAGAATAATTTGGAAACAAACCTCCTCGCCCAGCTGTGTTGCGAGAACAAGAGCAGGACCCCACAACATACCTTCCCGTGCACAATGAAGAGCATCTTTTCTTTTCCCAGAAACAAGAAGACTTTGTACCTCAGCAGCAATTGCCTAAAAAAGAAAACTGTGCTGAAGTTTGCTAAGTAAAAAAACGATGTAGAACAGGGATAAAATCTTATATTGTGTACCCGTATCTGCCTTTCAGGGGGCAAATTATGCATGCAATTAGTGAAAGAACCATGCTCACTCATATGAGTATCGTCTTTTTTTGAAGAAGCAAAAAGATTTGTCACTGATGATTCAGGACCATCATTTTCCTACAAAAAGAAAGAAAAAACATGTATATCAACGAGCCTTTACATTTATGTGCAATCATGAATGTAAAATGCATAGGATGGTTAAGAACTAGTTTTTATTTAAAAAACATTTTTACCAATGACGATGGATCAGTGCCGAAAGGAGATCGAAGCTTTCCATAATACTGATGAGAAATTTTAAGCAGGGAGAGAAGTAACCTCAAAACTTGTTGTTTTCTTGCATCAAATGAAGATATTTCACAGGATGCAATCCTCGCATCTATCCATTTATTTAAATCTTTACTTGCAGCATTTCCACCAACAAGTGGACCAGGGAAAAACTGTTTGCACAGTGAATTAAAATAATCAACTCCATTCAACACAACATCGGAGCTGTTGTTTTTTTCCATAACTGCATCCATCATGTTTATTATTGAAATCGTGCCTCCACAAACATCCTACACATGAAATTGCAAAATATCAGCAAGAAAATAAAAAAAGCAACGCCACATTTTTATAATGATTTATAAATATTTTGAAGAACTATAAACCTGGTTTCCAAAGGTATTTCCAAGGGTAATGTTCTTCATTATTACTAATTTCCCACCAAATCCAAATGTAACCAAGGCATGTAGGGGACGCCCAGCCGAAGACAATCCTTCCATCAGAGGGTAAGACATCTGAGATTGAGATGAGTTTCCACTCTGAAATGAATGTTGTGAATGGTTTGAAGGATTTGTATCCCCATAATAGCTGTGAGATTTGTCTTCGTAATGTTGGCTCTGCTCCACCATTGATGGCAGATTGTACTGGTACATACTTTGACCAGGGATGAAGCTTTGCATGGTGGCTATAGTTGCCTCATTGTTATTACCATGTAACGTGTTTGTGTTTCCAATTCCATGTCCATCATCAACTGCTTGAGGTTGCCACGTAAGTTGAGGATAGTTATTATTTAAAGATCCAGTCAAGTCTTCACTAGGTAATTCCTTATGAATTTGATCACGTGGGTTATGATTTTCAAATTGATTAACATCATTACAAATCAAACTAAAATTTTTCTCCTTGATAAAACTATCAGGAGTGGCACTGTTACCAGCAGTAAGCTTATTCTGAACCACCATTGTTGTCCCTGTTATGATTGTCTGGGTATAAGACTCCAATGTTTGCCACTGTCGTGTGTTTGTGTCGTAGTACCAACCAGGGTATTGGGAATCAAATACCATATTTGCTGGGTAGTCTGTGGTGGAATTTGAAGTTGAATTGTAACTATCTGCCTGCACATTTTCATATGTTGAAGCTGATACAGTCTGACCACGAAAGCTTGCTTCATATTTGGCAACCGAACCATGTATCTGACCATTAAAACTTGAATCACCAGCATCGGTAACTACCTGATACCACTGTCCCGTATTGAAATCATATTTCCATCCAGGATAAAGTTTTTCCCAATACAATGGGTCATTGGCATCTAAACTCGTTTGCCCATCTTGCTCATGTTGTGAATTTGAATTCAGTGATTTCTGACCGTCTTGTTCACCAATCCCATTCACACCATCAACTTCACTTCCATATTGTTGGTGTTGGTGATCCAAGGAACCAACCCATGACAACGTGCTTGATTCGGTATTTGTGTTTCCACCAATCGTAGCACTGGATTCTAGATTAGTTGTTTCTATTTTGGAAAAATCAGTTGAGTTGTCGGTTAAGAAATCAGAGAAGGATCCAAAATCACCCAACTGCTTCTGTTCTTCATCTTTGCCAGTAAAAGCACTCCATTGCACCTCCTTAATGGCAGTAGAATCGACTTTGGAAATAGTTACTGTATCTGACAAATTGCTAGAATCAGAAGTTATTTCTGCATTTGTCTTTAAAGATTGAGTGTCCTCATTATAGTAAACCTTTTCCATAGTCGTACTTGTCTCCTCCAAAATATCCGTTTTTGGGGTAAAAAAACTAGTTTGATCTACCTTTTGTGATTCCATCAATAGGTCGAAACGATCGTTATGCAGATCTTCTGACTCGAGTGGTAGCCCACCATCACCACCAAAATGGGAAGTATCAGTCTGAGTGGTCTCAAACTCATCATCGATAAGCTTGTCAAAAAAGTCCTCATCTGTCTGGTCTTCAGAATGAGCCAGAAACTTCATCGAAGTAGAATCGCTCGCTTCCATTGAAATCAACAAAGAAAAACGAAACCACAAATTCCTTCGAAATCAACAAAAGAACCGATCTTTCCACCCTCAAGCCCCTTTCTTCGACCAGATCCAAACAGAAAACCCTAAACACCAGATGGATTCCGACATTAAAAAAACATACCGTAGAAAAGAATAATGAATAAAAAAAATTGGGCAAAGGGAGATGTAGGTTAATTACTAAATTAAACAAAAATAAATCGGAAAAACAATCACCGTCAGATTTTTCGATCGATCTGATGGCAACGAATACTACGACGGCGGAGAAGAGGAAGAAGGTGAGAATAGGGTTGAAAACGACGATGAAGAAGAAGAAACAACCGACCAACTTCCTCCAGTACTGCTTCCACCAGTATATGACTACGATGTCTTGGTGGATTTCCAGATTTTTTTTGCATCCACCACCACGTTCAAAACGAAAAACCACGATGTCTTCTTCTTCGACTCTTGACTTTCCAGTTTTTTTTTGCACGACAACACTCGTTAATTTTTATTTTCCAATTTCTTCCTAAATTAAATATCACAAACCTAGATTTTATTTTAAATCTCGATCAGTAGTTCGAGATATCCAAACAGGGGTGCACCTACCCAGTTTGAAATTCCCGATTAGACTTGTTTCTAAATTAACTAATTTATTCGTTTAAATATCCGAATATTTATTTCGAAGGGTGAGTGAGCATTTTTATTTTTGTATAAAAGATTATAAAAACTAAGGGTGACTGACTGGGTGAGCATTCGAAAGGGTATTATTTTCTTACCCAAGATAAGAATTTCTCCATTCTCAATACGAAATTATTCTATTTTTTTCTCCATTAAAAAATAACCGTCGAACCAAGAAATAGCCCATTAAACATTGTTATGTCTCTAATCTCAAAATAAAAGCCTAATCTACCCTTTATCTGTAATTTCCCAATCATTAAGTACGATCCAATCCATAATCACTGTTGGCGTGCGTAAATTCTATAAAGTGATTTTATTGAGGCACCCAATCTACAGTTGTTCTTCATATCTCGTGTAGTCCAACACCCAACAATGAAGTTGGCGGAGCTCATGCTTGTGGTTGATGTTCCATTGATTATGAGACCTTGGCAGTTCGAATATGGAGCTCTTGTAGGAGGATGTTGTTGTAGACTGATGGTGGCGGTTGTGGATATTTTTCAAGACTGAGTTTACCGATCTCAAGTATCAAATACAGAGGATCTTAGTTTCAAGACTTGATGAATATCTACCTGCCCTTTGGCAAATTCCGCAAGATTTGGCAGAAACAACACACCAGTCTAGAGCCAAAACTCGATAGGATCGAATTCAGTGTAGTAGTTAGTAGGTGTAAGAAAAGAATTATGTATTAATCAACTGAAAATTTCTGAATTGATATATGTATCAAATTATTATCCGTTTCCGCTAATTATAAACTCCATATCCAATTAAATCAGACGGGGTTTGTTGAGAAAGATAGGGTAATTTAGAAAAGTGTGTGAAATGAATTCAACCACTATAAACAAACCATCGTATCAATCTCAATTCATTCCATGAGTTCAAGAGCCCCAAAGCTTGTTCAAAAATCTTCCCTCCGATTCCTTCGTGGTCGTCGGCGGAAGTCGTTCTCTGATTCAAATAGGCGGCCAACTTCTCATCAAAATCCCAAACCAAGCATCCCACTTCTGATCGATATCAAATCCACGTCCGATCTGAGCAAAGCCCTCCACCTCTTCTACTCAGCCGACCCCCACGAACAGGACTACCCGTGTTCTTGCGCGCTCATCTACCGACTGGCACGAGTTCGTAACTTCCATTGCGTCGATACTCTACTTGAACACATTCGATCTCAGCGGATAAGATGCAGAGACACCATGTTCAACGTCTTGATAAAGCACTACGGTAAAGCAAAACTACCTGAGAAAGCCATAGACCTTTTCGACAGCATTCGTTCCTTCAACTGTCCGGCGAATTCCCCGACATTGCAGAACCTGAATTTCCTGCTCGACGCATTGGTAGAGTCTGGAGGGGGGCAGAAGGGGACGACGACGGCGGAGGACTTCCTACTACGTACCAAACGCGAACTGGGTATTCAACCGAATGTGGTTTCGTATAACATCGTGATCAAGGGATGGCTGGCGATGAAGGAGGTGGACAATGCATACCAGGTGTTAGACGAAATGTTGAACAGAAGAGTAAATCCTTCGACCGTGACTTACAACATGATGATCGGGTTCTTGAGCAAGAACGGAAGTTTGGAGAAAGCAAAGGCTTTGAAGGAGAAAATGTGCAGAAACGGCGGAGTCCGACCCAACGCCATCACTTACGCATTGCTGATGGAAGGAATGTGTCGAGAAGGGAAGTACGGCGATGCTAAGAAGATACTGTTCGATATGGATTACTGGGGGTGCAAGCCTAAACTGGCAAACTACGGCGTGTTAATGAGCGACAGGTGCCGGAATGGGAGTTACGAGGAGGCAAAGGAACTGGTGGT
Source organism: Zostera marina (assembly GCA_001185155.1). Lineage (NCBI taxonomy): Eukaryota > Viridiplantae > Streptophyta > Magnoliopsida > Alismatales > Zosteraceae > Zostera > Zostera marina. Next base: position 494,557 of record LFYR01000112.1, read on the forward strand.
GGAGATGAAGAAACGAAAGTACAAGCCGGACGTTGTGACTTATAACATACTGGTTAATCACCTGTGCAAGGAAGGGAGAATGGATGAGGCGTACAAGGTGATGATGGATATGGAGCTCGAAAGAAGATATGGTGTTCGGCCGGATGCTTCGATGTACAGAATGATCGTTGATGGGTTTTGTAGGATTGGGGAGTTTGAAAAGGGATTGGGTGTTATGAATACCATGCTCGTCGATGGTCATTGCCCGAGAGAGGAAACGTTTCGGTGTATGATCGGAGGTTTGTGCAATGGTGGGAGGTGGAGCGATGCCTGCTTGGTGGCGTCTGAGATGGAGAAGAGGAAGATGAGGGTGGACTTGGAAGGATGGAGAGCACTGGTTGGGGGTGTCTGTTTGGAGAACGGTGGTCGACCGGAGAAAGCACCTGCTTGATCATCATCATTTCTGATGGTGCCCAGGTCCATCAGTAATTGGGATGGAAACCACCAATCAACCCCCCAAGGCCCAGTAGTTAGTGATCACAGTTTTGCTTTCATGAATAAAAATTATATCAAACAAAATCTCATTCTGACATCTCATATTTTATGTGAATTTCTACTCGAAACCTGAAGGCTTTTCATTCTCCATGAATGTTTTCTTTCTTGCTGATCACAGATGTTTTGCTCTCCAATCAACAGTGAAATTTTCTTCTTCTTGGTCGCTGTCATTCGAGGATTCTTCACTTGACTCTTCCTGGTCCATGAAAACTGGAGGTCGCTTCCCTTTGGCGTGTCGTGCAGATTTCACCTCCATAAGTCTCTTCTTAACCATTTCCACCTTCTCTCTATATTCCCTGAAACCAACACAACATTCCACTACCCAGTTTAGCCAAACACTTTCTACTTTTACACAATGTAAGTCATTCAATTCTTACTTTTGTTCCAACGAATCAAACTCCTCTCGCACCTCAGCAGCATCAATCTAGTGTAATTTAACAAATATCATGTTACTTGTAACTGATTATGCAATATAATCCCAAAGTTCTAACGAAAAGTTTATTTTATCAGTTAAGGTAAATGTTGGTACCATGGACCGCGGACCGCGGCCCATGGACCGAACCGGACCGGACGGCCCAGGCGGACGGACGGGCGGGCGGACGAGCGGACGGACGGGCGGGCGGACGAGCGGACGAACGGGGCTGACCGTACAAACCCACGAGGCCCAATAACAACAAGTGAAGGCTATAAATACCTCCCCTGGCCCAACTGGGGAGGGGGTTGGACAATTCTGAGAGAGGGAACACTGGAGAGTTGAGGTTGTGGGCTTACACCGGCGAGCGCATACACCAGCAGTGGTGAACCTGACGTGAACGAAATACATGGCGGCCGGAGAGAAAAGGATGACGAAGAGCGGTTACCAGGTGGGGGAGAACTCCAAGCGACCCGAGCGGGAGCCGGAGGAGTATCGGCCGGAGCGACGTCACTCCCGGGACCGGTACTCAGAGGAAGTAAGGGCCAACGAGGAGTGGGACGACGAGGATAGGCTGCGTATGGAGATCGAGGAGATCAGGTACGGCTGGGAGTCACCCGAGAGGCGCCGGCACAAAGGGGCGGCATCGCCACCGAGGGCCAGGAGAACGCGGTCCCGGTCGCGATCCCGGGAGAGAAGGGAGAAGGAGCGCGAGAAGCTCCGACGAAGAGAGCGCGCGGAGGAGAAGGATCGCGCGGAGAAAGAGAGCAAACGGGAGAGGATGCAGCTCGTGGAGCTAATATCCAACCTGCAGGAGAGCCAGCGTCAACTGCAAGAGCAAGTCCATCAGCTCACGGTGACCCCGCATACCCTGGAGTCGGACGGAGGCGGGGGAGGGGATCCCATGTACGGGCCGCCCGCCCCCCCGGAGGTTAGACTCGGCAGCGACGCCCCACCTGGGGAGCCCCCGCGAACAATTGTGGCGACGACGTCGGGGGGTGGCAGTGGGGAGGCCCTGGCACAGCACCTACTGGACGAAGAGTACCCACCGGGCTGGAGAGCCCCGAAGATCCCCTACTACAAGGACGACACTGACCCGGAGGACCACCTGCACTCCTTCAAGACCAACATGGAGGACAGAACGAATAGGAGGGACATCTGGTGCCGGATGTTCCGAAGGGCCCTTACGGGCGACGCGATCGCATGGTACAGAACGTTGCCAACAGGGTCCGTACACACCTACGAGGGCTTGGTGGAGGTTTTCCGAGCGGCGTTCGCACACCGTAGGAGGAGGCCCAAAATCAAGGCCGCCCTCAGAACGGTCGTACAGGGAGAGTCGGAGAGCACGCGCACGTACATGGACCGATTTGCAAGCGAGGTGCAGAAGATTGAGGGTATCTCGCTAACCGCAAGTCCAATGTCCAGGTGA